>BQNB010040549.1:0-47329 GCA_026074375.1 Tanacetum coccineum
CATAAGGTCGCTCTAATGTCGTAAATGCCGGTAGAAACGTGTCAACACCTCCACCAATAACGTCAAGAGAAGGGTGTGCTGAAGCACAAGACATGGTTAAGGTTGTGTAACAGCGACTGGTTTTGTTGTTTAAGGTTGTTGGAATAAGGTTGGTTTTGGGAGTGAAGAAGCAGAAATGGAGGTGTTTGGTAGTTAAGGCGGTTAAGGATGAGTGTTTGGCCATGATGGGTTTTGGGTTAGGATTGACTCAACAAAAATGTCGGAAATGACATTAATCCCATTCCGGTTGTCAGAAACTGAGAACCTTATCACTGCCTCATTGGCTCCGTCTCACTTCACAACAATCAATATATCGTTTCACTATTTTTATTCTGGTTAGTCTGGTTCGGTCTTCAGTCTTGTTCGGTCTAACAAAACATAGTTGCCGATTTTGTTGAAGACCAAATTGAACCGAAGATCGAATAAGAAAAAAATGATGGACCGAAAACCAAACAAAAATATGTTCGTCTCGGCCCTACTTTATTCTACTACTATTATTAAAGGTTTTCTTTTAAAGTCAAATAGTTTCTCAAATATTATGACAGTCAAAATGATGTTTAAACATGTTAGAAATATTTTTATCTTTATTGCTTTTCGACTAACTAAAAATGTTTTAATTTAGCGGTGAGCTTATAAAAACTTATGTATATAAACCTCTATGATAAATAAATCTTATTTTATAATCAACTTATTTTAAAACCCTTTTATAAACCCGGATAAGTGTGGGGCGAACATAGCCCAATAGTCCAAAATAATTGCTACCTACCCCTCAAAACAATAAACTAAAACGTGGTTTCTGAGGAACCAACATGGCTTTAAAAAAAGAAAAATCTCAGTGTCACATGTATATCTTGGTTAAAAACTTAAAATAATAATTTACCCTTTTTTCTTCATCTTTTCAAACTTATTTTCTAATATGCTTGTGTTAGATTGTATGTATAAATGCCTTTCAGATAGAAAAGAAACATATGGAGTAACTTATAAGACCATTAAAATGGTTAAAAATGGAACATGGCCTCTTGCATCACAATAATTTCCCTTAGATTACATTTAAATGGGAAGTTAAATAAATTTTATTACAAATGGTGGCTAATGAATCCCTTCTATACCTCTAGTCACTGCAGCTCAGTGTTCTAACCTTGTCGTGTGCTCGACTTTTCATTTTCAAGATGTTGGAGGAAATCCATGACCATAGGATCAGTCCATGGGCATCCTACGGGAGCATTCTCGCCTGCAACCCATCCTAAATGACCTCCTTTTGGTGTAACTATCAGTAAACAGTTTGGGTTCGCCTGTAAAGTGGTACAAAAAAAGGTCGTTAATAAATGATGCACAACATTTTTTTTAACATTTATGTGTAGAATTTGACATTCTTGTATTTACGTACCTTGATATCTTCACGAGGTATAGCATTATCAGGCGCGATTGGGTCGTTTTTTGCCTGAAAGTAGCAAAGACTTTTAATTAGATTCACATGTTTCTAATGGAATTGAAGAGTAAAGATTTTAAAAAACCATGTGCTTGATGTAAACGAAAAATTGCCAGATGCAAACAAGGTGTGCGGACATGCATCTATGTCATTTGCACTGCAATGATTTCCTGCAAAGTGATTAACAACTACTATCGAACCCAAGAAGTAAAGCTCGGGTCAGTCCTTGCCTGTATGCAAAGCAAGGGTGTGCGGACATGCTTTATGTAATTTGCACTGCATGATTTCTGCAAGTATTCATCAACTGACTTGAAACCAAAAGAAACTCGGGTCAGTCCTTCATCATACTCCCGAATATTTTGGGCATTAGCAGCCAACTCGATATTGTAATCGCCTCCAAGATCTTCAAAGACAAGGAGATGCCTGCAAAGAATGATTTTGAATCTCAGATATAGAGACAAACAACGAACTCTAAGTTTGTGTGTGTTCAATGAAAACAATGGAGCGGTACTTCTTTAGAATGCCACTCAAAGCCTTGCCAAGAGATCTATTGTAAATCTTGTTGAAACCTTGGCTTATGAACTCATCTGACTTAACCAAATCGAAAGGATTGCACATGGAAACCGCACCAGAAAACCGGCTTGCACGAGCCTCCTGCAAGAATTATGCATAACCGTTACCCTTAAAGTGGCCTTTTATTATGACAGGGTGTTTAGCATTGCGTTTTGAATGTGAAATTTTGGTCGTTGCGATTTTGAGTTGCAGATAACTGCTTTCTGAATTTTTTCGGTAAAGTGAAACTGATTTTGATTATTTTAAGTAGTTGCAACATAACTGATTCTGATTATCATGAATCTTAGAACCGTTTTGCATATAAATCATTAGATACTCATGAGTTGCCAAACACTAGATTAGGTTATATGTATGCTTATCAAGATTGTTAGCATCAAAATATTGAAATACTCGATTTTTAAACTGATTCTAACCTTTCCAAGATATTGAACAAGAATGTTAGCTCCCATGGACCAACCAGCACCATATAGATTGGCTTTCGGATACCTACCACCAACATGTTCCACTACTTCATCAAGATCCCCTAAAAACGAAGCTGAATACATCTGCATAAGCATAAATCACAATGGAAAGACTATCAACATCGTTTGGCTACTTCTAAATTCAAAGGCACAATCTTTACACACACAACATTGGATTAATCAATTGTTTAGGCATAACGTTTAGCATAAATGATAACCTGAGGTGTAGTCACAGGGCTATCTGCACAACCACGACTATTGAATACCACAACACGCCACCCTTTATTTCTTGCCCTCACCAACATATGCCTCACATATGAATCATCACTTCCTCCCGTCAAACCCGGCTGCAAAAGTTATACTCATTATTTCAGTTGAGCTAAACACACAAACTTGAGGGGAACAATAACAGTCACAGAACAGTACCGTTTTAAGTGCTTAAGACAATTTGTATGATCAGCGTACGTCTTGCACAGTTAAAGATTTTTTTTTATTTATAAGACTGTTTTAAAGTGTACAACTCGTGTAACCTAATTACAATTTTTTTATGACCACGAACACTGTCTATAAATGAGTCAGGCCCTAAATAGATAAAATTTGAGACTTATAACACGTCCATAGTATAGCATTTGTAAGAGTCATAATAATTTAGGGGGTGTTTGGGTAAGCTTATCATCAGCCAATGACAGCTTATTTGGCATCGAGTTATTAAAACAAAATAAGTTCTTTTCAATACCCAGCCATTTTATGACTTTAACAGCTTATTTGGTAGATAAGCTGGTAATTAGAGGTGTTTGTTTTAGCTTATTTTTTGGGCTTATTAGTTTAGCTAGCAAAAATAAGTGCATCTTAGTGTTTGAATTAGCTTATAAGCTTATGTTATGAGTTTATATAGGGGTTTTGGTAAGCTCTTTTTCTCTGGCTTATTAAGGCTTGCAAACTCCTAGTTCCACTTTTTTTTTATCAGAAACTAATCCAAACACTTAGCAAGAGCGTAACAGCTAATTTATCAAAATACATAAGCTACTAATTATAAACAGCTCAAACCCAAGAAATAAGCTTTAGACCCACTCCCCTTAGAAGCCAATAAGGCGCTTTTATGTCTATGCATCACACTTATCAATTTCTCTTTATTCATAACTAATGCAAGCAACTTATTATCAATGGAGAAAAGTATATACTAACAAGATCAACTCCTAAATATAACATGTCCATGGTATCCTTATTTAGGGGCTGAATGGGTAAGCTTATTTAATCAGCTAAAGTGAGCTCATTGTTCTATCGAAACACGATACATTGCTCTCCATACGCAAACAATTTATGGCTTAACAGACAGCTGTTAAGAAGCCAAGAAGGTTGCTTTATAAAAGATCTTATTTTGCTGATAAGCTAATATGCACAAACTAGTTTGAGGGGTGTTTATTTAAGCTTAGGTTTTGGGCCTATTAGCTTATTTTGAAAAAATAAGCCCATTGTAGTGTTTGGATGAGCTTGTTTGTGGGGGGTTTTGATAAGATCCTTACTATGGCTGATTTGGGAGAGCTTGCTTATTTTAAAATGAAAGACAATTCTACCTCTTGGTGGCTTATTTGGATAGCTTGGCTTATGAGCTTATTTAGGAATGTCTTTTTTGGTCATTTACTAACATTAGCTAATCCAAATACCTTAACTTGTCAGCTTATTTTATTAAATAGCTAATGAAAACACTGATATTTGATAAAAAAAAGGTACTAACAAGCAATAGCAGAATAGGCGTCTCTTGAGGCAATCTTTGAGCATCACCAGAAACCCAATCAAGAGTAACAGTACCATCATCTTTAGTCCTGAGACACTCCCTCTTGAGCTTCACATCAGGTATCTCCCTAAAAAAAGCAGCAAAAATAGTTTCCACGTGGCAGTTGGACCCAAACACTGGATAATGAGTATACTCACGTTCCAAATGTTTTTTTATAACTGGACATATCAACTCACGTGCTCCACCTATTACTTCTAACGATGGGTGATGATAATCATCCTTAAACTGTTGCTGCACTGTTGTTGTTGTTGTTGGTGTGTCTAATGGGGTGGCCATGATGGGGCGTGGTCTCACGCGCGAGTATGTGAGTGGGTTGGTTAGGAAGAGTGGTGATGACATTTTTGCTTGTGGGTTGTTCTTCTGGTTAATGTTGTGTGTTGTGTGTTGTTCATGTTTGATGTTTTTTTAACATGTTATGTGTGTACCTAACTAGTGAAAATGTGTTTTGTACTGTGTAGATTTTTGGGTGATGATATTGACCAATGGAGTTGGATTTAGTTTGATAAGGTTACTGTTGTGTAATGTTTGTTGCATTTTTCTTGATTAAAACATGTTTTTTTGCCAATAAGTCGACTGAATTTTTTTTTCTCTTCTTATTATTTGATTATTTTACTCGCTTGCTGTGTCATTAATTTTGTTTTTTTATTGGTTAAAGAGCTACCCTGATAAAATATATTAAAACTAAAAATTTTAAAAATAAATAAGATGTGGCTCAGATACCACATTAACCTCAAACTAATAGCTTGATAAACTTTTGAAACTAGTGCTTATGACATGCCATAAACATTCACAACTCTAGCAACACACTACAAAGTTGAAACTAGAGACAATGAACAGCCAAAAAGAAAACAACGAAACAAGAAGAACTTGGACTACAGCAGCATCCAGTGGGTAACCATCAGGAACCGAGTAGGTAGAAGAACTTGCCCCTGTTTTTGCGCTTCTTAACAAGTTAACAGATTCATCAAAAATATTTTCAACCTCCTCCTCACTTTCCTCATCCAAAACATCATAAGGATTAGACACGAGGATTTAAGAAGCACCATTCTTACCATTCGGACTGCCAATTGAGGACGCATGTACAATACTTACCTTAGGAGGCTTATTCTTCAGGAAAGACGAACCAGACACATTAGCAGCTCCCGTCTTTGGCACACTAACCGCAGCCTTTGGCACATACTTAACATTTGACTTAATCGATTGCCCACCAAACTTAACACCATTACGGTTAGTAGAATTACTATTTGAACCAGTTTTACAATTGAAAGTCCTAATTCACACGTCTATATGGAATATAAACACTTATCAATGTAAATAACACAAGTAAGAACTTTTCAAACGTGTAATGCTTTATTGATAAGAATCAAAGTATTACAATGTGATATGGATCGCACAAGTTGAATGACAATGTAAGATTACTCTTTGAACAAGTAAACTTGATGATGTATCAAGTTTACAAGCGAACTTATATAGACCAGCCGATAAGATCAGAGGACTACCTTGTAAATTCGACAAATGAGTAAATGCATATAATAAATACAACAATAAAAGTGATGGCATTTACTCCTTACAACATTCTCTGTTTATACTAATACGAGGTTGCACCCATAGTGGGGGTAGTTGCAACGTGTCAAGAATCCTGTGGAGGACGTACGAGGTATTTAATGCACGTCCATTCTTGAAAACATCCCGCCCATACTTTAGTGAACAGTTCTGCCAACTGTTCACTACTTTTACCAACTTCGTACTTGGTACAGGCTTTAACTAAAATAACCTTTTGTCCCTCCTTCAAGAGTTATTGAGTTTCCCGCCTAAACCTAGCTTAGAGAAACGCTTAAGTTCAGCTTGTTCTTCTTCAAAGGGTAACAAGATAGTCAGAGTATTGCCACCTCTGACTGTCCTTAAAACCCTAGCGTATTCCTTTTACATACCAGCTGATATCCATCTCAGCTGACAAGTATGTCTTCAAGTGGTCTTCGACTTCCTTGACAATGTCTTTGACTTGAATACGTCTGAGATTGCTCGCTGAGGCTTTACACTCAGCGAGTCCTTCAATACCCGCTGATGTCTATCAGCGGGTCTTTCAATACTTAGCCTAATTTCTGTTTAAATCTAGGCACTGAATTGGCCCAACAATCTTCCCCTATTTGAATATAAATTATGCTAAGTAAACAAATTATAGTAAGTGAGACACAACTTCTTCTTACACATAATTTAACAAGGTACACACAAAAATAACTTTATTTATTCATTACACATGTTGGCCCAAGCCATCTAAGTTATTTTTTACAACTTTCCTAGCCTCATTCACAACATTTCTAGCCTCTATTGTCAGCTTTATTTTTGCGAACATTTCCTCTGCCTCTGAAGATCCCCTCTGAATGGCGTTCTGAAGTCTGATCAGCTGAGCAGTAGTGGCCAGATGAAATTCTTTTTCTCTTTGAAAAACCAAGTCAAAATTACCATTGTAGAAGAAGATCCCTGGTTCAGGTTCCCTGATAACAAGTCCTATGGTGCCTTCAACCACTAGAGGAGGAATTAAATTTCTCTGCATTCCATCCACCCTGATGTCTTCTTTCACAAAGACTTACTCAAGTATTTTAGAGGCTCGCTTTCTTTTCTTTTCAGGTGCAGGCAAATCAAAAGTAGATAGTTGAGGAAGAGGAGTAAGTCCTAGTTTCTCAGCCTGAGATTTTAACCATGGGAACTTAGCTTTTAGAATCTTGAGTAGGAGATTATTTGCCTTGTTGTTTGATTTGGAGGCCAGATCATGTAATTCAAGCCATTCAGTGAACCCCAACATCTTTACACCGAACTTGTCATATACAGTGAGGTTCAATGGATTATTGCCCCTTGTAATTCTTATAGATGCTTGTTTGGATGAGTCCACCTTGTAACTAATCTTGATGATGGGCAGAGGATCAGCTCTAAAGGTGACATAGTGATTGTACTCTTCAAGCATCCTTTTTCTCTTGGCCTCATACTCAGCTAGTTTCTGAGCCTAAGCTTGAATTTCAGCTAGAGATAGCTTTTTCAGCTTCTTCTCTATTTTCTCTTGTTCAGCTTTCAAATCAACTAACCTCTTTATCTCAGCCAACTAAGCTTGAGCATCTTCCAATGTCATCTTCTTACCAGATATTCTGAATTGATCAAGATTTAGCATTTTGGGATCTGATCCACTTTGTTCTATCAGAGGAAGGAGTGGATTTAGTGGTTCTTCCTCAACAACTATGCCTTTCCCTTTGCTTTCGTCTTTAGGAGGAGTTGGAGAGAACTCAAATGAAGTTGTGTTAAACAAAGAATCAGTAAATTGACCCATAGTCATGTTTTAAGGCAAGATTGAGCTCAAAGGAGTTGGTGATGCAGTGCTTGGGTTTGGTATTAAAAACTTCATCCTTTTGGGAGAGGGTTCTTCTTCTAAGATCATATCCTCTAAAGCTTTTTCTTTTGGAGTATGAATAACCAAAGTTGTTGTAATTTGAGCTAGTTCAGAGATAGAGGGAGCGTGTTCTGCATTTTCAAACACTAGAGGAGCTTGTTGAACACTTGGTAATTCTTGTACAGATGGATGCTCCCCCTGAGAATTTGCCAATATATCATCTTTGGGTTATTTCTCTCCTTGAGTTGGATCAGGATTTTGAGTATCTGAGTTTGCCTTTTCCCATTTCCTCCCCTCAGCATTAGCTTTGGCAAAAACTGATGCTGAGTCCAAAAGGAGAACCAAATCTCCCATCAGAGTAGCCATGTCTCGGACATGTACAGAGGTCTGATCAACTCTCTGAGTGCATTAATCAAGCTTTTCACGAACCTCCTTCATACCTTTTCTGACCTTCATCCGAATGGAAGATCCCATCTTGGTCTTAAGAACTTTGCTCAGTTCTTTTTGCAGAATCACAAACCTTGAACTCTTAAGTTTGTTAAAGGCATTGAATTATTTGTTCATGGGTTTGACAGTTTGCTTGACAGATTCAGCAATGATTTCAGGAATGGCAAGCTTCAGACTTTCAGAGATAAGATTTGGCAAGGTTGCTTTGAGAGACTCGGCGATTAAATCAGGAACAGACTCTTCTAGTTTCTCAGTCACCTTCTGAGTTATAGAAGATTCAAGCTGTGCAGTAAGGGAGATGATTTCCTTACAAAGATGACCAATAGGGTCTGATTGCTTGGCAGCGAAAGTATTTAGATCAGTCAGCTCATCAATGAGATTATCAACAGTGGCCTCTTCACTCTGAGTTAAACTAACTTTAGTTTCAGTGCACTCAGCCCCCTCTTCATTAGAATCATCAGTCCCAAACCCTGAGATTGACACCACTTCATCATCAGGCATTGAGTGTAAATCAGAATCAGCTGGTTCGTCCATACGCTGATCCATATCATTACGTTCTGCCCCCAAGATTATGATTTGATCTTCATCATCTATCTGAGTTGGTTGGAACCTCTTAATCACTTTGATCTCAGACTCGGTATCATACGGGCTTTCAGACTCCTCTATAGCAGCGCTCTGCTTTTTATCAAATTCATCCATCAGTTGTTCAAAAGTCACATCACCATGAGAAGTCGGCCCAGATGATTTCACCTCCATTTCAACATTTTGTTTGTGTACCTGCATAAACTTTGTTAGTTGAAAAGGTGAAATTGTAATGAGGAGAAAGATCACCATTCACTGCCCCTAAGAAGATTGGGTGTGATTATCCAGTCCCCTCAAAGTCTAAGACTTTGGGACTCTTTTGATTTATGAGTTTTTAATATGGTGTAGGATCGCCATTCGTTGCCCCAAAGAAGATTGGGTGCGATTATCTAGTCCCCTCAAAGTCTAAGACTTTGGGGCTCTTTTGATTTGTGAGTTTGTAATATGGGGTAGAATCGCCATTCGCTGCCCCTAAGAAGACTGGGTATGATTATCCAGTCCCCTAAAAGTCTAAGACTTTGGGACTCTTTTCATTGGTTAAGGGACCTTTGAGTCTGAGTGAGGTTCAATTCATACAGAGGTTGACTTTCATGCACTAGATGGGTTAATCCTAGCAAAGTCTATAGTTTTCAGGGTCAACTTTAGGGTTATAATCGTTCAGTATCATCCCTTGAGTGCAGACTCAGAGTGTACATAAGATGTGGGAAATTAATTGCTGACTTTGACTCTCTATTGGGTCGGGGGTAGTCCTATTCTTCACCACTCTCTCCTAGAGAAGTTTGAGAGTGGTTGCTTGCAGTGCCCCTTATATTTATAATTGTTACCTTTTCAGCATCAATGGTCTGAGGCTGGTTTACTTAATCCTCTGCCGACTTGGAGGCTCTTATACTCTGGGTGGCATTAGCGGTGGCCACTATTTCCTCAGCAGGCTGAGTCTCAACGACTTGTTTCTTTGGAGGTACATCCCTGACTTGCTTTGAAGACTTTGGTTTGGAAGAAGGTGGGATTCTCTTCTTCTTTGGCTTCAAGTCAGTTGGTGCTTTGGGCTGAGTGACAGGCTGCACAGAGGTCCCGGACGAGGACTTATCAGCTGAGTCATCAACATTCACCTCCCTAGAGGGAGGGAGAAAAGACTTAATAGGGCTGGTGAAAGCTCAGCCACTTTGCACATATGAGCAGTTAAAGCAGTTTCATTCTCAAGTGTGGGTTTAAAAGAAAGGGTTGTAATGTGATTAGGTTTCAAAGTCTTGAGGTTCTCATTGGTGTAAGCTTCTCCCAGCAGATGTTCCAAGATGAGAGACAAATATCTTATATAACAGATGTTTGATTTTCTTTCCTTTTTGCCAGTCACGGGATGTTGTTGGGCAATCAGATCAGAGAATAAAATACTTGCTATGTCAACATTTAGCCCCCAGCACAGGCATTTGGCGATAGTTTGCTGATTGGCATTTAGCTGATCATGAGACCCCTGCATGCTTCCTAGACATTTCACGATGTACTGCATCAGAACCCTCCATTTCGGTGAAAAATACCTGATTTTCACCAGGGACGAATTGATGAGGTCAGAGGATGAAAGAAGGGTATCGTTCTCATTAGTAAGTCCCAGAGTTGCTAGACCAGCCTTCACAGTCTCCTTTGGGGGAATCAAAACAAAATTCTCACTACGTTCAAACCCAATGACAGTTGAAAACACATCCCGAACATATTTCCGTTGCGACCCATTTTGGGGTTGTTACAGATTGGTATCTAGAGCCAAGGTTATAGAGAACTAGGTTGCATATTTTACCTAGACTATAATCGTTTTCACAAACATTGCATCACATCAAACTTTTTCTTCATGTGCATACATTACTTGCTTACTTGCTTACACTACTTGCTTACATGACTTAGATATATGTTTACTTTCCTTTACATATATATCTTACATTTTCTTATATAGGAGTTATCTATATAAATACTAGGACTTTTCTCAAGACATTGTGAATGACACGATGGTCAAACCTTTTTCATGATTTTACATAATACCGTTTACATAACATTGAAACTTATCACAGTCTGTCGATCCCATTAGTTACCTTACCATTCAACTTCAAGTTTGAACACCCGCCCCATATTGTTGAAACGCCTACGTCATCTTGTGACCCGTCTTACCTAGTAAAACCTAAGTTGGAACCATCATAGACTCTATTTCCTTAAGGAATTCACGTTATACTTCCTTTTACATGTTCGATGTACTATGGGGATGATTTTAAATTATCTATCAAACTCATGTGTCATGGAAACTTCGTCGATTTTACTTTAACTCTCAAATCATTTATGCAAACCACTCCTTAAACTATTATAGCCCTTCAAATATTTTTACAACGACTTTATGAACTGTTTCACTATCATATGATAAGTTGTTTTACAAATCATTGATAATTATCTTGCTATCGCCAAACGAACTAACATTTCATAAACCATTCTACAATCGCTTTATAAACTACTTTTACCATCACCTTATGAATCATCTTGTTTTTACTTTATGAAACCATTTTTCATCACATAAATTATTTTACTATCACCTCATGAGCTATTTAGCTATTGTCTTGTAAACCATCTTACGGTCTTCTCGCAAACCATTTTATTGCCATCCTATAAAAACCTTACATCCATCTTGTGAATCATTTTGTCATCTTATAAAACTTTTTAATACTTCTTTATACATAACACTATTTTGACAAAAATGATCATTTCATCGTTAGTCCTCAAATATACATGGCCTGGTCACCTATGTATCATTCAGGAAGGATCATGCCATGCTAAGAGTAGTCACCATAAAACTTTTATCAAAAATCAATTTTCCACTTATATCCCCAAAAAGCAAAGCTTTGTGTGCATATACATAAAATGTGTCTATTACGGGAAACTAAATTAGAAATCATAGTAACTAAGTAGACCTTTACGCCGCCTTACTACATAGATTCAACATCATTTTACGCCAAATCCTTTGTCGAAAAGTTGAGACGCATCGCTAATCACCCTAGGAGAATCCACCAACAAGCTTACTCGTCATTAAGGAAATTAATAAAGCACCCATTCAAAGTCGGCATAATGCCGTAAAACTTAGTATTGGTAACGCCATCATAGGTATAAATTCGTTATCACCCTGGAAAGGAGAATGTTATAGATGACGCTTTAAGCCGAAAGGGAACAAATAAGACCACTAGGATTCAAACTTTAGTCACAACAATAAATTGAATCCGCCATCATAAATCTTGAACGCTCAAGCTGAAGCAATTAGAAAAGAGAACATCAAGAACAAAAATCTTCATAGTATAATAAAGGAATTGAAACCTGTACCAATGAATCTCCCTATATTAAGAAAACGAAGTTGGTTACCACCTTTTTGGAGGATTAACATAAATATTCCGCAACAAGTACCCGCACCTCTTCACAAACACCACTTTGGAAGGCAACTCAAACTGAATTTCGGGACAAAATTCTTTTAACACGGAGAGACTGTAACAACCCACATTTTCAATTCATTTTACGTCAATAAATATTCAACTATGTATTTTAAACTTTTACGCGTTTACTTTTAATTTCAATCGTTTAGTTCAATCACGTAAACTAAAAATCAACAATCAATGTAAACTGTCATTAAACAAATAAAAGTTTGCGTCAAACAAGTGTTATATTATTTTTACGAAAATAATTTATAACTTTTCATATTTTATTTTTATACGTTACGTAAAACATTTACGTTTCGCAATTTGGAACCTTTTTGCATGCATGTAAAGCATTCTACCTTTCTACACTTAACCAAATACCCACCATAATACCCAATACCCAAAAATTATATCATTTCTACCCCAAGACTACCTATGGCCGGTTATAGATGCATAAACCAACACAAAAATGATACAAAGTTTACTTGGAAAAAATACCATGTGCTAGTTACCAACTCTTATTACTAGTTCTATCTAACCTTTTTACATTTTACTTACACACTCTATCATCCCATTTTTTTCTTACCAAATTCCTTACAAGCCCACACCCCTCATCCTTGATTCATGGTTAATTTGTACCAAATGTTCCATAGATATTTTTCTATACTTGCATATATACTCAACTAGGAAAAAAAATACTCTCATTTTATCACTAGCAAAAAACACACAAACTTCCTTTTTCTCTCTATAATCTCACGGCACCAAATGAGCTTCCAACACAATCCATAGTTTTCATTTTATTCATTTTACAAGTATACAATGTTAATCAATGGTATAATCTAAGGTGTTCCAAGTTAGTTTGCAAGTTAGGATTTTTATTTCTAAGCAAGGGTTTTTCAAGATCAAGTTAGGGTTTACATATTCAAGATTTGGGGTTTTTATAAAGATTTTGGGTTTAGAATCAAAATCTAGGGTTCCTTTTTGATTATACACTTTGTAAGCATACTACACTCACTCTTTTAGGTTTAGAATCAAAATTAAGTTGGCGCCATCCGTGGGACCCAACACTAGGAATTACTCTCAGAAAAATGAGCGCAATGGCTAACACAACCCCCATTGTGACCACTGTCACGAAAGCTGCAACCAAAGTGTAACACCCACAAAATCAGGTCGCAGCGGAAATGTAACAATGGGGTGCTACGTCAAAGTACAAAAATCAAGATATAGAAAACGACCTTAAATGGACGTTAAAAATAAGATTCATTCAATGTCATTACAAAAGATAGAGTGTTCACCATTATGGGTCATATAGTTTTTGATAAAAAGACATTAAGTTTTTAGCAAAAGTTTTATTGAATTTATGAAATCAGATCCCTCTAATAGATATCTGTCAGGCTAACATCACGCTTATACTCAGCACCATCGAAGTGTTGATTAAAACAAGCTAAAACGTCAACAAAACGTTGAGTGAATTCATTAGGTTTATCAGGAAATAGGTGGACCACAAGATTTAAGTAATAGTAGACTATGAAAACATTTAATGTCAAACACATTGTATTATTACCTTAAGCTCTGACACGACTTAAGGTAATAAACTGTAATCAAACCAGTACTCGAGGTTTGTGCCCAACACGGATACAAATGTTACAAAAACATCCTTAGAAATTTTCTCCAATACAGATGCTGCCAAAACCTCCTCACGAATTTTCTTCTCGAATGTTAAAAGCGTCAATGGTCAAACTAGAAACACAGCATAGACGGGGGATGGTTTAGTCCCGATAGATCTATCTATAAACTAGCGTATACCAGCAGAGGTATTTAACGGTTCATGATAAAAGGGGACTTAATGGCAATACGGTAACTTAGGCAATAATGTAATCAGGAAATAGCATACAGTTTTGAAAACACTTGTGTCCAAAGAAATCAAGCATGTAATCTCCCCCGTATTTAATAAAGCAAGTAGTAGAAAAAAAGGGCTACGAAACTCGACTCGAGTGAATGGAGAGTGAATGGTAATCAACAAGTATTTACAATAGAAAAAATGCGTCACGAAGGAATCCGAAGGCAACCTAATCCAATATAGGTCGTATAAGTACTAAACACTTTGATTATTTATAGGTCGTATAGCTCATCATACTATCGTTCGGGCTATCATAATTAAGAGGTCATGTAGTGAACGTATGAGGAGCTAGGACACTTTAAATCGTAAATCCAACAACTCGTCGATACGCCACCCCGAAGAGGCCTCATTATGAAACTCCCTAGTAATATAGTACTTTGATAAACTAATACCACATATAGGTCTATATAGCTCAATCACCATCTAATTGTTTTGGTAAAATTGTGTTTAATAAGTTAAAACGTTTATAATTACTGTTTTAGTAAAACTAGCATAACTTTCGCGTTTTAAGCCCGATTTTAACGTTTCTTATGCCCACGCTTTCGTATTAAGACGAGTTATCATAAATTTACATTTTTGAACTTTTGACCTTCTGGTGAACAGTAACTTTTACTGTTCACACCAGACCCTAATTTATTTTTATCGTTCTCGTTATCGTAAAACCCGTAAACGTCGTATTTTATTCGTTATAGTTCCGTTTTTAGCGATTCTTTCGAGCATGTTCTCGTAATTGAAAGTTTTATTGATTTATGAAGTTTAAAAATATAAAAGTTTCTGTCATGAATAGTAATTTTTATAAAAATAGTTTTATAACACCCGGTATTAACGTAAATCGTATTTTTATCGTATCTTTTTCATTATAAGGCGGTTTTTCAAGTTCTCTATATATTTGGAAACGTCATGAGGTGTACTATCTTTCTAATACATAATATGGCTGTTTCAAAAGTCGACCCAAAACAGTCCCATTGAAATAAATAGGTACACTCGTATAACTTTGTTTTTATAACTTACTTTCTATACTTTTCAACTAAATAATTACCACAATTCCTTTATAACTCATAATATACTTATGTCATATATATTATATATTCCAAGATCATAAGTTCATATGAAAAAGTGTTAAAAATCATAATCACAAGTAAGAATCCCTTTTACATGTTCAAAATTCCTAAATGGTGATTCTTGCTATAAAAAAACGTATATACACATAAAATCATGAAAATGAAAAGATAAAGGTTTTAGATAACCTTAATGATGAATGATGATGATGCTCAATACAATCTAAACCCTTGCTTAGACTTAAAACCAAAGCTAGCAACAATAGAAACCCTAGATTTCCAACTAAAACCCTAGCTTTCTCTTTATGCTTCAACACTTGAAAATGGTTATTCAAGGCTTCAAAATACCTAAGTATAGCTTAGATATGATATGAGAATGTGTGTAAATATTGAAAAAAATTTGTATGGTTTGCTTGTGTGCCCTTAAAATGCCGTGGCCTAAAGGGTGAATAGGGAGGGGTTTTGCTTAGATTTTCACACTAGGAAAATGTTATGTATGTGTTATCTTACTTGCTAGTGTCTTTTATATCACTAAGACTAGTCAAAGTTCATCAAGTGAGTCCAAGAGGGGGGGAAACGTGGGGACAAAGGGGAGGGAAACAAGGATGAGGGTTTTATGGAGTCCTTGGTCAAATAACATGTTTCTAGTCCAAGCATTGATTAGTTGATGTAGTACATGGTTCCTAGTGTTTATTTGTGTGCTCTTTGCCTCCCTAGGCTTCTTATGCACGAAATATATGAGGGGGAGGGAATACTAGAAGAGTTTTTGATATTTTACATAAATATCATTCATTATTTACTAGTTACATAATGTAGTTTTTCCTATAAGGTAAATACTTGAAGTATTTATGTCCTAGCTAGTTTACTTCATGTACCATTTGACCAATAATGATAACTTGGGTAAGTTTAAGAAAACTTTAGGTATTGGGTATAAACATGGGTATTTGTTGAAGCGTAGAAATATTTTGGTGGTTCCGGGTATACCTAAATGTATTAAATTGCGAAACGTAAACGTTTTACGTAATCAATAAAAATAAAATATAAAAGTTAATTATTACTTTCGTAAAATAATATAACGTTTGCTTGATGAAAACTTTAATTTGTTTGGTGTCCGTTTACGTTGATTGTTAATTTTTAGCTTACGCGATTTTACGTAACAATTAAAATTAAAAGCAAACGTGTACGTAAAAAAAATAGTGAATTAAATGACGTCGTTCATTGATCAAAAAAATATGGATTGTTACAACGTCAAGTTGGATCTTAGACTCTTGTAAAATTAATTGTTTATTTTAATAAATGTAGGTAGTTAATTTTTAAAAGATTATTATCAAAAATACTAATATTTTCTAAACTTTTGATTGTTTTGTAGATGGCTGTTGTTGCCCAAAACACAAACAATTCGACTATCAAGTCGATTCTCCATGCGGAGAAACTTACTTGACCAAACTTTATGAACTGGTATCGGAACTTAAGAATCGTTCTTAGGTCCGAGAATAAACTAGCTCATTTGGAACAGCCTTTGATACCTCTTCATTTACCTGTTGCATCTTAAGTTGCGCGTGATGCATATGATGCATTGTTTGACGTGCAAAATGAGGTGGCATGTCTTATGCTTGGTACTATGTCTCCTGATCTTCAGAGCGCTCTTGAAAACTACAAGGCATATGACATGATCCAAGAACTTAAGACAATGCTTGAGGCACAAGCTAAACAGGAACTGTATGAAACAGTTAAAGCATTCCATGCTTGCAAACAAGAGGATGGTCCGTCCATAAGCTCTTATCTCTTGAAGATGAAAAGCTACTTGGACACTTTGGAACGCCTTGGTTATGTTGTGCCTAATGAACTTGGTGTGAGTCTTATTTTGAATTCTCTCAACAAGGACTATGATCAGTTCGTCTAGAACTATAACATGCATAGCATGCGGAAGACGATAGCTGAATTGCATGCTATGTTGTAACTCTATGAAAAAGGTATTCCAAAGAAGGCTAAAACTCCCGTTGTATTTGCTATAAGGGAGGGAAGGATCCAGAAGGAAAAGAAGAAACCGCAAGGGGAAAAGGGTAAGGACAAGGGAAAGAATAAGCTTGCTTATGCTCCTAAGCCCAAGATCCCACCACCGCATAAGAGATATAATTTGCCAAAGGACTCTGTCTGCCACCACTGCAAGGAGGTGGGTCATTGGAGGATGAATTATCCATCCTATCAAGCTGAGTTAAGGAAAAAGAAGAATGCTAGCGGGGCTAGTACTTCAGGTATCTTCACTATAGAACTCTATGCTTTTCCTAATAAGTCTTGGGTATATGATACGGGTTGTGGAACTCATATCTGTAATACTTCGCAGGGACTTAAAGGAAAGAGGAAGTTGAAACATGGAGCTTTAAGTATGTACGTGGGCAATGGAATACGTGCAATCGTTGAAGCTATTAGAAGTTTTGATTTAGTTCTTCCTAGTGGTTTAATAATTGTATTAGACAACTGTTATTATGCACCTACTATTACTAGAGGCGTTGTTTCAATTTCTCGTTTGATTGAAAATGGTTATATTCATACATTTACGAATTATGGTATTTTTGTTTCAAAAGATGATGTGTTTTATTTTAATGCAATTCCACATGATGGTATTTATGAAATAGATATGCATAATCTTTATCCAAATGTTAGTTCTAGTTATAATGTTAGCAACAAAAGAACCAAACATGAGTTGGACTCTTCATAATTATGGCATTGTCGTCTTAGTCATATAAACAAGAAACACATGGACAAGCTTCAGCGTGATGGGATCTTGCAACCCACTCACGATGAATCACTTGAGAAATGCAAGTCTTGTATATCTAGAAAGATGGCGTAGAAGCCTTTTCCACATCACATGAAAAGAGCTAAAGATCTATTAGGACTTATACACACTGATGTATGTGGCCCTTTTAGAATTGTGTCAAGAGAAGGTGCTAGTTACTTCATTACCTTTACTGATGATTTCAGCCATTTTGGTTATGTTTACTTGATGAAACATAAACATGAGGTATTTGAAACATTTAAAATCTTTCAGAATGAAGTTAAAAATTAACTTGGTAAAAAAATCAAGGCTATTCGATCCGATCGAGGAAGCGAATACTTAAGTCATGAGTTTGTTAATCACATGAAAAGTTGTGGGTATCGTATCTCAACTTACTCCACCTTATACACTGTAACATAATGGGGTGTCTGAGAGGAGGAATCGAACTTTACTTGATATGGTTCGATCCATAATGAATTTGACAACTCTGCCAAAGTCCTTTTGGGGATATGCCCTTGAGTATGTTGCTCGCATACTCAACATGGTTCCAACTAAGAAGGTTGATAGGACACCGTGTGAAATATGGCACGCTAAAGCTCCTAAGCTGTCCTACTTAAGGGTTTGAGGTTGTGAGGCACTCGTGAAACGAGACACGCCTGAAAAACTTGATTTCAGATCCATTAAGTGTATCTTTGTAGGATACCCAAAGGAAACGATGGGTTACTACTTCTACTATCCACTTAAGAACAAGATTTTTTGCTCGAAATGTTGAGTTCTTTGAGAATAGTCTCACATTATAAGAAGCGAGTAGGAGATACGGAATTCTCAAAGTGAGTGGGAGTGACGTAGAAATTGAATTAATTCAAGAAGATGATACACAACCTTCTGAAAATACTAGCAAAATACATGATGAGGTTGAACCTAATGAGGTCGAGTCCCAAAGTATGCAAGTTCCTATTTGTAGATCCGGAAGGATATCTCAAGCACCTGATAGATATGGTTTCTATGTTGATGCTGAGGAGCATGAATTAGGAGATCTTAATGAACCTCCTAATTATAAGGCTGCATTATTAGATCTTGAATTTGACAAATGGTTTGATGCTATGAATATGGAAATGAAATCCATGAAAGATAACCAAGTCTGGAGTTTGGTTGATCTTCCTCCTAATGGTCAAACTGTTGGGAATAAATGGCTTTTCAAGAAAAAGACTGACATGGATGGCAATGTACACACCTTTAAAGCTCGTCTGGTAGAAAAAGGCTTTACCCAAACCTACAGAGTAGATTATGGGGAAACCTTCTCTTCTATTACAGACATTAGAGCTATAAGGATTCTTTTAGCCATAGTCGCGTTCTATGACTATGAGATTTGGCAAATGGATGTCAAAACTGCCTTTTTGAATGGTCACCTAAGAGAAGACGTATATATGGTGCAACCTGACGAGTTTATGGATCCAAAACATCTCAGCAAAGTATGCAAATTTCAACATTTCATTTATGGATTGAAGTAAGCATCTAGAAGCTGAAACAAGAGATTTGATAAGGAAATCAAGAAGATCGGTTTCGCTTAAAATCCTGATGAGCCATGTGTATATCTCAAAGCTAGTGGGAGTAATCTAGTCTTATATGTCGATGACATATTAATCATAGGAAATAAGGTTACAATGCTTCAAGATGTTAAGTCTTGGCTATGTAAGTGTTTTTCCATGAAAGACTTAGGAGAAGCAGCATACATCCTTAGAATTAAGATCATACGTAATAGATCTAAGCGGTTGATTGTTCTTAGTTAGAGTGCTTATTTTGATAAAATCTTAAATAAATTTAAGATGAAAAACTCCAAACGTGGTAGTACTCCAATGCAAGAGAAGCCTGACTATAGAAAGTCCTAAGGTGCACAAATACCTAATAAGGTAAAACGTATGCAAAATGTTCCTTATGCTTTGGCTATATGATCTATTATGTATGCGGTAAGATGCACTAGACCTGGTGTTGCCTTAACGCAAAATTTGTGTAGTCTATTTCAGAAAAATCTTGGTGATATTCACTGGACTGTTGTAAAAGCTATTCTTAAGTATTTAAGGAATACTAAAGATATGGTTCTTGTTTATGTGGCAAAACCTAAATCCAAGTTGAAAGTAACTTGCTATGCTGATGATGGATTTCAGTCTGATAAGGACGATATCAAATCCCATTCAGGATATGTTTTCGTGCTTAATGGTGGTGCCGTGGACTCAAAGAGTGCTAAGCAAAGCAGTACTGCTATGTCTTCTACAGAAGCGGAGTATATTGCTACTTCTGAAGCGTCGATTGAAGCTGTATGGATGAGAAAATTTATTGATGGACTTGGAGATGTCATGCCATCAAATAAAAGACCTATGGAGATGCTATGTGACAATGCACCCGCAATAGCAATCGCCAATGATCTAGAATTTATAAGGGGTGCCAAACATTATCAAAGTAAATATCACTACGTTCGTGAAGTAATTCAAGCTGGTGAAACTGTCCTAAAGAAAGTTCACACAGATGACAACTTAGCTAATTTGTTTACAAAACCAATGCCGTATAACAAGCATTTTGAGCATGCTATGGAAATTGGTGTTTGTCATGCTAGTAGTCTCATGTAGATCTGTGATGTATTAGTTAGTATTTAGATAAAGGATGTTAAACGATTGTTATTTTTCAAATGAATTAATATACTTGGTTTATTGTTTTCATTTTATAATAATTGTGTCATATATTTGCATGTTTAAATCCATGAATGACTTGTTTCGTTCTAAACTATATCAATTGTCAGTTAGCAATATGGGAATATTGTTAAGATAAGTCAAATGTGAGTGTTTGGTTATATTTTGTTGAATATGTAAAGATGATTCTGCCAACTTCACATGTTATTCAATGAGGTTGAATATTGGATACCCTACCTCGTGTTAACCACTTTATGGATCGGCATCATTAAGTGAGTTGCACACATGGTGAAAGTTTTTTTATCCTCCGACTTGAGATGCAAGCAGGTTTTGCATGTATGGATTACATTTTCTTGATTCTAGTCAACCGCTATCTTAAATAAGGTAGTTATAAAGGCTACTTCATAAATGTTGTGAAGTATGTGAGAAACACGTGTAGTCAAACAGATTTTGTTCCTCCACATGTTTGGGAGTTAGATACTTATTGGGCCCCTCGTTGGGTTGACCAGATGTTTGTATGGTCATGCCCAAAGTGTAGTTAAGATGATTTATATTTGGTAATCTTGATCAATACAGATGCGAGAAACAGAATCGTTAAACTATGAAATAACTTTTGATCCATATCCATATTTAACATTGTATCTAAAACAAAAGGATAGGACTAACTTGAACTATTGAAGGTTGAGATGTTTATTGAAACCATTCTCAGGTATTTCTAGGAGCTTTGATGATGTTTCTAGACTATTTGTCAATGTTAGTATGTAATATTCTATGACACAGACATTCGCAAGTGGGAGCTGTTGGGATGTGCTCATGTCATACGTGTTAGGAATCCAAAAAAGGATCGATCACTCTACGTATTTTATGTTTCTAGCTCGTAGTCCACAATGTATTATTTAGTAAGCTAACTGGGCCAAAAGGCCCATGGAAAGCCCACAAGCTCTCCATGGCCGGCCACTAGGATAGTATTTATACCCTTTCCATGTCATGGAAAGGGTGGTTGGTTGTTTATTAATTCACACACTTAATACAAGTTTTCTCTTATGTTTCTTTCTCTCTCTAAAATGTTCATCCAACCACTCTCTCTCTAGAACCACCTCTCTTCCTCTTTCCATGTATGTTATTTGATTGTTCTTCAATTGGTATCAAGAGCCATAGAGTGATTTGTTTAGTTTTTGTGTTTGTTTTGTTTTTTGTTCGATTTCTTTTCAAACCGTACGCTTTTTCTTCTTTTTTCTTTTATTTTCGAAGCTTTTCAATACACTAAAAGATCATTTACCTAGGTAACTTTGATCTATTATCTTTGGATATAGGTGTATTTGCTTTGGATCAAAGAAAAACTCATTTTTGTTACAATTTTTGTGTTCGAAAACCTTAAAAAGTACAATTCTTGATTTTAAATTATTTGGCTTAAAAACCATAAAGTTTACATTTTTAAGGTACCTATAGGTTTAGTAATACTAGTTGTACAAAAAAAATTGGGAAAAAACAATCAAAAATGTGTCTTTTTGTGTTTTAAAATTTTTGAGTTTCGTCCTAGTGCTACCCGAATTCGCAGTTTGTGTTGTATCCGAATTTATAGTTTGTGTTGTATCCGAATTAGCAATTTCTGTTGTAACCGAATTGGCAGCTTGTAGTTTCAAATGAATTCGCAGTTTATGTTGTATCCGAATTAGCAATTTTTGTTGTAACCGAATTGGCAGCTTGTAGTTTCAACCGAATTCGCAGTTTTTTCAGTATCCGAATTAGCAGTTTTCTTTTAGAACCGAATTGGCAGTTTTCTAAAGCAACCAAATTAGCAGTTTTTTTGAAGCAACCGAATTAGCAGTTTTTTCTGAAGCAACCGAATTAGCAAGTTTTCTGAAGCAACCAAATTCGTAATTTTTCTATAGCAACCGAATTCGCAATACTTCCTTTGACAACCGAATTCGCAGTTTTACTTGACAATCTAATTCGCAATTTCATTTGGACACCGAATTTGCAACTTAAGTTAAAACTCTCAAATTTGTTAACAAAATTATACGGTTTATTTCTGTGACTTGTAAAATCCCGTGAAACATTCACTTGTTTTTCTCGGTTCTGTCAAGAATTGTAAAATCCCGTGTAGTTTCAAAACATAAAACACACAAAAGACAATTCATAACAATACAATTACTTTCTATCACCGTTCGATCAAACAAGTAATCTCTTAACATACAAATTTTACAATGACAACTCTTGCTGACAAAGCGATTCTTTTGGGTGTTTACAATCGCCCACCTATGTTGGAAAAAGATATGTATGATTCTTGGAAAAGCATAATGGAGCTATACATGATGAATAGACAACATGGACGAATGATTCTTGAATCCGTTGAAAATGGTCCACTCATCTGACCAACGATTGAAGAGAATGGTGTGACGAGGCCAAAAAAATACTCTGAATTGAATCATGCGGATGCAATTCAAGCTGATTGTGATGTCAAAGCAACAAATATCATTCTCCAAGGATTACCACCAGAGGTCTATGAACTTGTTAGCAATCATCGAATCGCCAAGGAACTTTAGGAAAGAATTCAACTTCTCATGCAAGGAACTTCATTGACGAAACAGGAAAGAGAGTGTAAACTATATGATAAATTCGATAAGTTTGCTTATAAGAAAGGGGAAACACTACGTGATTTTTACTTGAGATTTTCACTGCTACTCAATGACATGAGCATTTACAATGTGAAACTGGAACAATTTCAAGTGAACACCAAGTTTTTAAATACTCTTCCTCCTGAGTGGAGCAAATTTGTGACATATGTCAAACTGGTTCGGGATTTGCACACATCTAACATTGATCAGCTTTATGCTTACTTGGGACAACACGAATTTCATGCAAATGAAGTTCGTTTAATGCATGAACGCAACTCAGATCCGCTTGCTTTGGTTGCAACCCATTAGATGATCCAGTCTCCTTATCAAACTCATCAGAACTCATACCAAAACTCTTAATTTCAACCACAAGTTTCACTATATCAGTCTCCATAGTATGGAACAGCTTATCAGTCTCAACAATACTCAACCAATCAATCATCAACACCTTTTTCAATCACTTATCCATCCAATGATTATCAATCATCAGTTCACCATAACGTTTATTCTCCACCATCATCCGTCCCTCAATTAGAATATGCTCCAACAGCTAACCAACAACAACAACAACCTGAATTTCCCCAATTAGACTTAGGTCTGTTAGTGCAAATATTACGATATTTAATCTACACGGTCTCGTTTGTTTTGTTGATGACAAACACGTAACTTGTAATACATAACGTAAAATGTACAAGTTACTCGTAAACGTATTTTGTCTCAACATACATCAACATCTCTCCATGTCTCGACTCCTCGTATGTTGCAACACAGGCTCGTACATGTTTGTTTTGTTGCATTATGATCAAACCTCTTTTCACATTTTGCATTCACACGTATTTTTATACAAATGCATCTTTTTATTTTTTACTAAATTTTACATCTAAATATATATTTTATTTAGACATGTAAACTTTATTTTGTCAAAACTCAACTAGACTTTTTATTTTTACATGTACAAGTTTGCATTCACTTTTAAGTAAAAGTAAAATGCAAAATAAAAATAAAAATAATTTTTTTTTTAAGAATGGAACCGGCGACGCTCCGAGTGAACCGGCGAAACCGGGCTACAGTAGAATTTTAGCGTATAAATACCAAGCTCTTTCTCACCATTTTACACATCTTTCACACACATTTTCTTTGCATTTCTCACTCATTTAGATCAGTAGCAATAGTCATTAAACACCATCATTCTCATGTGATCATAATGATTATAACATTCATCTTGTTGTAAGCATACTCTTATGATGATCCAACCAAAGCAAGCCTTGAAGATCTTGCCATTTCCATCCACCATCAAACATACCCATATGAAGATCTACAAGATTGGAGATCTCATCATCTACATCCATTTAAAGGCTTCTCATCAATGGAAGTTAATTTAGAATTAGGTATTCATATCCATTAGACACATTTGTCGTGGATCATCATTGTATACTCATTTGTATCTTCTTTTGTACCATTTGATTTAGACTAGATGGTTTATGTGTTTGTGCCATAAAACACAAGGTTTGTTATGTTAGGCCATAAAACATAACGGGGTTTTGGGTTGGTTCTACCCTTTGTGTAAGAACCCGGTATTTAGCTTTGTACCGGATAATGTGTAAGCGACGATGGGTTGGTTCTCCCGGTGATTAGGACTCGGTATTTAGCTTAGTACCAGATAAAGTATAAGCGACGTTGTGTAAGGTTTTCTCCGCCGAAAAGGGAGCATGTTGATCTAGTAAAGTAATTCTCGAGTTGGGTACTCGAGGAGTGGAGTAGGGCGGAGAGGAGCTCCGAACCACTATAAATTATTGTGTTCAGTTTGCTTTCTCTTTACACATCGTTATTTCTTTACGTTGATCTAGTAAAGTAATTCTCGAGTTGGGTACTCGAGGAGTGAAGTAGGGCGGAGAGGAGCTCCATGACCGAACCACTATAAATCATCGTGTTCAGTTTGCTTTCTCTTTATACATCGTTATTTCTTTACGTTTTAATTATGCTTATGTTGTGGTTTGATGCTTATGCTACTTGCTTGTAGATTGGTCTCCATTATACATATAGTCGTAGACTATAATCGATACTTTTCATATTACGTCGTGTTTGTTCGGTCATTTGATACAAAAGTTTTTAAATTTTAATCAAAAAACGTATTCACCCCCCTCTACATTTTTTCACAATTGGTATCAGAGCCATGTGGCTCTAGTTTTCAAAACAAATAGTTTTCAAAACCGAGTACGATCCATGTATCAAACTATCCGAAAAGCGGGACTTAATATGAAAAGTATGTCGTTGTTTTATTCTTAGAAGTCTTGATTGTTGAATATCGTTGTTATACAAGCTTGAATAAGGTCTAAAATCTGTTATATAAGTTTACCTTAAAGCCTACCAAGTGTTGACTCTTTTCGTCGGGTCAAAATAAGCGTTTTTGGAAAATTCGTTCAGACCGGCGGTTCTGTTCGATAACAAGCCGGTTCCATTCAAGGAACAGAACCGGCCAGCCGGTTCTATAGTACGCTTTACAAAAATTTGATCAACTTCAAAAGGTCATAAAAACTTAACCGTAAATCCGTACAAGTCGTGCCACCTATCGTTTCGAAGATAATTGAGTCTAGTTTCTAATAAAGTAGGTTAGAGGTACTGATTATAAGTTCAAGTAAGTCGAATTTGCAAAATACCACAAAGTGTCCAAAATTTCAAGTTTTGTATTAACATAGAAACTCAAACCTTTGAGTCGGGCAATTTTGGTTGGTATCCTTTGAACTTTGATACATCCTTCTTTGAAAATAAAGTAATTTGGCCATTAATCAAACTTGGTATACATCGTCATACTCATCGCAAGGCGAAAAGAATTTTTCGTATGATATGTTATATGATTAGTCGTTCTAGTTTGTATTGCGCCTATATGATGATAAGATGATTGTATGTTTATCTCTCATTGCATTTGAGCTTGCTTATTTATCAAACATAAATGTCAAACATGTCTTGTATGTTCCTTCGCTTGTATGACAATTTAGATTCTTAAAAGAAATAATACAGTTTCTAAAGGAGTGTTTGGGTTAACTCCTATATGTGTCAAAAATAGGGGTGTGCACGGTTCGGTTTGGGTCGGTTTTTGGCTAAAACCGAAACCGAACAGAAATATTCGGTTTTTATAAAACCAAAAACCGAAACCGTTCGGATTTTTAAGGTTCTGTTTTTGCGGTTCGGTTTTTTCAGTTTCAAACCGTTTATATTTGGTTGTGGCTAATTTATATTAATAAACTTGTTTTACATAGAAAATTGGTTACTTTTATAAAAAAAATTGTCAATATTAGCCTAATAATGTTTACACAAAATTATACAATTATACACATATAAATGAGAGAAACACACGTGGAAGTAAAAATACACATAGTATGATCATTGTCATATATGTAACGATATATTGTCAAGTAAACACACGTACACGACAAACACATATATAAACATTAACATAATACATATATTATAATTTCATCCATAAAATAAATATAAATTTAAAATTTTGATTTATTATTTATTTATTTATATTACATTAATTATATATTATTATAAAATTGGTTTGGTTCGGTTTGGTTCGGTTTTTACGGTTCGGTTTTTGGACAAAAACCAAAACCGAACTGAAATTTTTCGGTTTTTGAAAAATTAAAAATGAACCATTGGTTTCTTGTTTCGGTCGGTTTTTTCGGTTCGATTTTTTTGGTTTTCGGTTCGGTTTTGGTTTTTTCGGTTTCTTTTGCTCACCCCTAAATGTATTTTCATAAATATTTTGTCAACTCATACTAGTCAAGATATGTTTATAATGTGTGATATGCTATATGATTACTTATTGCACCTTATTTAGTATTACATATTTGCATCATATATGAGAGCTTGTTGTTTTGCATATAACACTAGTGTTTGGGATGACATGTTATTTATGTGATAGCTTGTCAATTTCATGAATATGCATATTTAGACTTATGTTAGGATTCATATATACATATATCTCCTTCTTTGCATATTCCTTTTCTACATCTTGCATAATCTCAATATCTTAGGAATTAAGTAAATTAGTTAAGTATTTTGAAAGATATTGTCATAAAATTGTACACATCAAAGTGAGATTGGCAACTTGATTGTATCATCCAAAATACTCAAGTAAAAATGAATTATAATGATGTCTTGTTGTAGTTTTTAAAAGTGTTCTTCAAAACGGGTCAAAGTAATAAGTTATTGTTTTGGTTAAAACGGGTCAAAACTAGTGTTTGGCAAAACCCATAAAAAAGGTTCCTTGGTTCATTTAGACCAAGTAAGCATTCGATATCGAAGTATATATTTTATGAACAAATTTTGGAAATTTTGATGTTATGAAGTTGAGTTTCGGTCATCTTATCCATATATAAAATCGAGACAACAAGTTTTGTAGAAAATGGGTCATTTTAGGAATTTCATGTAAAAACAACCATATAGAGATGGAACTTGTGCCACCCGCCTTTTTAAAGGCAAATGAGTCTAGATAGTCTCAAATGTTGTTTTGTAGCTAATAAAATAAAGGTCAATTTTTTGTCACGGCGTTTCTGCCAAATTCTTAAATATTTTTGGTTTTCTTGAAAAATGGGGATTTCAAAAATACTCCGTTAGATTTATCTACACATTGTGACATTGTCATTTCATCTTGTCAATCCTTCATAACCACTAGTTCATCAACTTGTTCTCCATCTCCGAACCACCACTAATGCTACATTTTTTTATACTAGTTCTAAATATGATCTTTTCTTCGTTAGTCTATCATGATATCTTGCTTCTAATTTACTTGTGTTTATTAAATGTTCTTGTTTGATTATTTGTCTTGTCATTAATTTTGGTGTTTGATAACTATTTGCTTAATTATCAAATGCGTAATCCATAGGAAAGGTCTTGTTTCGTTCTTAAAATGCTTTCATGCTTATATTTGTGATACTTGGTGTTAAGGCTTTGACACGACTTACATGATTCTTACATATTTTGTCTCTTATATGCCGTCTCATATGAGTTCATAATTTGTCATTTTGATATGGATATATCTATGCTTGATATTTATTGTTCCTTGTTGGCATTCCTTAAATCTATATGTATTATGTTCTAGTTTATACATGCTTAAACATGGTTTGTATGATCTTTGCATCTTGTTCCTTATATGTCATTGCTACATAGTTTATTTGCTACTTTGGCTCTCATGTTATATATTTTTGATATACTTGTAGAATTCTAGGATCTTTCTTTTGAAGCCACATTATTTTAATTAAGAACCAAAATTGACAAACAAGCGATGGAACAATATAACAATTTTTATACTTATTTTTCATAAATAAACAGACTCAAATGCAATAAGAGATTTCGTGCCTATTTGTTTCCTTTGTCGCATATTCGTAGCATCATTGTTAGTGCAATTGATTTTATAATCTAAATGATCTTCTTTCTTATGCTTGTGTTTGGTTGAACTACTTGGAACATGCTCTTGTATAAATGTTATTATTTCTCATATTGTTTATGTCTGAATCCTTGAATGATTGTTTGTAAACTGAATCGTTTATGCTTGTGGTTGGTTTTTATGCAATCATACTTCTTCATTTTAATTTTCTTGTTGTATTAAGGAGCGTTTGGAATAATCAAGATATGTAGGATATAAGCGTTGAATCTTACCCATGAGATTTTGGATTAATCTAGTATGACCAATTGATCAACAATATAAGTGAACATCAGGGTTAGAATTCATTTGGTTCAATACTAGAGGATTTTAGATTTTAGGAAGCTTGGCTGTTGCAAGCCGGTTCTGTTTGCAGC
Source organism: Tanacetum coccineum (assembly GCA_026074375.1). Classification (NCBI taxonomy): domain Eukaryota; kingdom Viridiplantae; phylum Streptophyta; class Magnoliopsida; order Asterales; family Asteraceae; genus Tanacetum; species Tanacetum coccineum. The sequence goes on from BQNB010040549.1 coordinate 28,978, forward strand.
AAAGCCGGTTCTGTTGAACCAATGGAACCGACTAGTCGGTTCTATAGTAGGCATTTTTGTCGTTTGGGTAGTTAACTTTTTAATCCGACACTTAAATTAGATTATTTAGACTTGTATTAAGGTCGCCCATTAGTTGGTTTTGATCTATCTAGCTCTTAAGTCTTTCAAAATTTCATAGATCTATCCAATATTTTTTGAACGCCTACTATGCCTTGTTTAAGATAGTTTCAACCTATGACCTTTTCATTGCTTAGTTTTTCCTATTTGTGTGTCTATTTGAAAACATATTTTGTTCATATACATGTCTATCTATGTGTCTACTTGTTAAAGTTATTCGTGTGATAATACTTGAAGAAGTTTTTCTTTCATACTTGTTGATATAAATGTTTGAACTATCATGTTGTGAAATGATATTCTTACTTTTATCTTCCACTAACTTGTTTGGATTTGGATAGGTCGATTAAGATCGATTTCTTTATCAAGATAATTTGTGCTCATTTGTACATATATCATACCTTAATCCATATATCTTTCATTATATGTTCATGCATGCATATTCATCATCACTACTTTACTAATAAGCATACATTGTTAGTTGCTTGCATTGTCATCACCATCTTCTGCCACCTATTTTACTACACACAAAATTGTCATATCTATCACCTATATTGCTTCATCAACCCAACAAGGTAAGATTTTGAGTTAAACCCTTTTACTAACTTGAGTCTTCCACCGAGTCTTCAGTACAAAAAAAATCATCATGAATCCTTCCTCCACCACCACCATAACCACAACCCTACCAGTGACTCAAAACCAATTCAACTTATGAAGGATGAATTACATTCTACATATCTCGATACTCATAAGCTCATTTACCTATATTGTTAAAAGCCAAGTGAATTTCATAACGAAATGCATCTTATTCCCAAGCACATCCTTTCAACCTTAACAACATTGCCACCAAAACCAACCACGATGATGCAAGTAATAGGATTATACATTTTAGCTTACTTTTCTAGGAGTTTCTTTTAGTGAATCATATTTCATTTTAGTTCTAGAAGAGTCATATCATATCATATACACATCTTATTATATATGACTTCCTCGAAAGACGAAGTACATATTTCACTAAGTTTTCTTTTTGTAGGTTCATGCATATACACTTTGTGGTATATGGCTTACTCATCTAAGGATGAAGTTTGCATCCTTCATTTTTATTTTTATAGGTTCATTTTGACACCCTTGAGCAAAGGGGAGAATTCGTCAAGAAATCATATTGAGTCATCTATACACTTGTTGTATATGACATATTTGTCTATAGACAAAAGCTATTATTGCACTAATCGTTTGTTTTGTAGGATCATACTTGACGCCCTTGAGCAAGGGGGAGCTTCCGTCGAGCTTTCATAGCATGCATATTATATATACTTTGTTGTATATATTTTACTCGTCCAAGGACGAATCTAGTTTTGCACTAATTTTTGTTTGTAGATTTTTTCATATCTTGATGCCTTGAACAAAGGGGAGCACTCGTCAAGGGGGAGCATGCATGCATTCATCATCATTCTTACTCTTCGAAAATCCTTTTGTGTTTCGGCCAAAAGAAAGATGTCATTTTCTTCATCATATAGTTTTCATATTTTTATGTTGCACGAAACTAACCATTTTGTAGGTAAAGCTTTCAAATTTGATCCATGGATCCACTATAGACCAAGGACATTTACCTAGAGATGCAACAACATAAGGGGTTAGAGTAGACTATTTAACTTCACTAGGGATGATGCAAGCTCGCCTTTTCAATGAAGTTAAACTCCAAGGACACACCCTTTTTGTTTTGACAAAAGGGGGAGAAGAGTGTAAACGGAGAAAGGTAATGTAAAGGTAGTACGCGGATGCAAGTAACTTTACATTTTACGAAATATTACGTTTACACGTTTGTTTGTCATCAACAAAAAGGGGGAGATTGTTAGTGCAAATATTACGATATTTAATCTACACAGTCTCGTTTGTTTTGTTGATGACAAACACGTAACTTGTAATACATAACGTAAAATGTACAAGTTACTCGTAATCGTATTTTGTCTCAACATACATCAACATCTCTCCATGTCTTGACTCCTCGTATGTTGCAACACAGGTTCGTACATGTTTGTTATGTTGCATTATGATCAAACCTCTTTTCACATTTTGCATTCACAAGTATTTTTATACAAATGCATCTCTTTTGTTTTTATACTAAATTTTACATCTAAATATATATTTTATTTAGACATGTAAACTTTATTTTGTCAAAACTCAACTAGACTTTTTATTCTTACATGTACAAGTTTGCTTTCACTTTTAAGTAAAAGTAAAATGCAAAATAAAAGTAAAAATAAAATATTTTCTGAATGGAACCGGCAAAGGGAACCGGCGGGAAATGGAAGAACCGGCAATTTTTTTTTTTGAGAATGGAACCGGCTAATGGAACCGACGGAATCAGGCTACAGTAGAATTTTAGCCTATAAATACCAAGCTCTTTCTCACCATTTTACACACTTTTCACACACATTTTCTCTGCATTTCTCACTCATTTAGATCAGTAGCAATAGTCATTAAACACCCTCATTCTCATGTGATCATAATGCTTCTAACATTCATCTTGTTGTAAGCATACTCTTATGATGATCCAACCAAAGCAAGCCTTGAAGATCTTGCCATTTCCATCCACCATCAAACATACCCATATGAAGATCTACAAGATTGGAGATCTCATCATCTACATCCATTTAAAGGCTTCTCATCAATGGAAGTTAATTTAGATTAGGCATTCATATCCATTAGACACATTTGTCGTTAATCATCTTTGTATACTCATTTGTATCATATTTTGTACCATTTGATTTAGAATAGATGGTTTATGTGTTTGTGTCATAAAACACAAGGTTTGTTATGTTGGGCCATAAAACATAACGGGGTTTTGGGTTGGTTCTACCCTTTGTGTAAGAACCTGATATTTACCTTTATACCGGATAAAGTGTAAGCGACGATGGGTTGGTTCTCCCGGTGATTAGGACTCGGTATTTAGCTTAGTACCGGATAAAGTGTAAGCGACATTGTGTAAGGTTTTCTCCGCCGAAAAGGGAGCATGTTGATCTAGTGAAGTAACTCTCAAGTTGGGTACTCGAGGAGTAGAGTAGGGCGGAGAGGAGCTCCGTGACCGAACCACTATAAATCATCGTGTTCGGTTTGCTTTCTCTTTACATATCGTTATTTCTTTACGTTTTAATTATGCTTATGTTGTGGTTTGATGCTTATGCTACTTGCTTGTAGATTGGTCTCCATTATACATATAGTCATAGACTATAATCGATACTTTTCCTATTACGTCGTGTTTGTTCGGTCATTTGATACAAAAGTTTTTAAACTTTAATCAAAAACATATTCACCCCCCCCCCCTTCACGTTTTTTACAAATATACCATGGGTTGATGAGAAACCATGGAGTAAAGCTGGAGTTTGGAAAAAACCAAAACCAGTCAAACATACTTGCAAGCCTTTCAACTATAAAACTAGGTGTTCGGAATGGCCAACCTACAGTTGGAGAGAGGATGGTTATTGTAATGGAGGAAATTTGCCCGATTCTTACCATATTGAAAACTCACTCCATTACCAAGACCGTGAATGGTATGAGGCTCTGAAAGATGGTGAACTAAAAGATGAAGCTTTAAGGAACAAAGCTATCATGGAGGGCTTGATCAGTGATGATGAATAATGCAATGATTGTTGGAAAAGATGGAAGAGCCATGAGATTTACTACCACAATTATGATAAAGGGGAATAGGAAAACAAAACTCATGAAGAAGGACATGAGTTATGTAGTATAAAAACTCGCGAGGTGCCGGTTTGCCAAATTAAAAGATACAAGATGATTAAATATTCGTTCAACGATGAAGAAGAATATGTTGCAGTAAAAGAAGACGAATACGACGATCTTACAATCACAAGTGAAGAGGCCTGCCGAGCTTACCAGGAATTCTTTCGGTTGATGGACGAAGGGTGGAAGGTGACGCGCACCAAATAACTGTGAGTCATAATCATAGAAAACGACTCAAAAGAGACGTTTTGGAAAATTTAGTTATCATTCAATATTATTTCAGAGTTTTACAAAAGGAGGTCCCAAAATACATATGAAAACATAGAGTTTGAATGATAACAAGTTTGGACGTCCTCAAGTCCAATGCCACTCCGTGCCATAGGTTGCTCAATTACCTGAGATAAACATGCTAAAAAGGTCAACACAAAGGTTGAGTGAAATTCACAGGTTTGAAATGTAATAGTTGAATACAAGTCATCATAAGTGGTAATAATTGTACAATTACAATTATCATGGAAAACAGTATTATTGCCCTAAGCTCATGACACCAACACGTTAACATGGAAATCACCTCAGTGACATTATTGAGGAACAAATGTCCTCTTGGAAAGGTAACTTGCCAAAGTTACCCATTATTCTCAAATATAGTGCGTTTGATTACCTCATGTATAGTTAAACACAAACGCAATTCGTTAATCCTAATAGATCTATCCACAATATTCGCGTTCACTCGCAAGTAATTAATGGTTCATGATTAAATGATATTGGCAGTAGAGTTAAACTTAGGCAATAATATATCAGGATAGCATACAGTTGGAAAATACTTGTATTCATGGTTTATAGCATGTATCCGCCCATGGGATTTAGAAAACATGTAAAGGTGGGACTATGAACTCACCTTGATAAGGTAGTTGATTGATTTGAAATTTAATTCAAATAGAAGTAAACAGACTCGTCACGTAACCTGGGGTAATATGTCAAGTCTTAGTTTGATTGTTTCAAAACTTTATTTCATAAAGTTTAACGTAAATATTCATTTGGTTTATTAACTTGTGAAAATATCATATCATTGTTCGGGCTATCATAATCCAGAGGCCATGTAGTAAACATTTGAGGAGCTATGACACTTTAAATCGTAAATACAGCAACTCGTCAAAACGTCTACCCAAATGAAATCCCCTCACATAAAACTTCCTAGTAACGTGATACTTTATAGATTAAATGATAAGGTTTTATCTTTTTAAGCTTCTTCAAAAGCTAGAGGATGATAAATTATGTATAACATAATTGTCCTATAGTGTTTCGATCAAAGAATGATAACGACAAATGTGTCGGGCTTTAATAAAATCGAGTCTTATAATATTTAAATATATTTTTATAATTAATATAAAAATATTACATTTTATACCCTTGAGAATATGAATATAACAATATATAGCCTAGGTATATATATATTTACAAATTTAATCCCTTTATATATGATTTTTAAAACATTTAAAACCCTTAACTTTCAAATATGGCAAAACAAATCCCTGAAGTTTAACTTTAGGATAATTACATTTTTGGCCTGAAAGTTTAATAATTTCAAAAGTTACAATATATACCCCTATGCATGAAATGTTTTGCGTTTTTAGTCCAAATTCCATAATCTTTGTATTTTTGAAATCTAAATTCATTTTACAGCTTATAGCTTATTACTATAAGCTAAAATAAGTAAGTTTTACGAGCTTGAAGCTTATGAAAAGAGCTTATGAGCTTAAAAATACAAAATGGGTTCGTTTGGTTAAGGAAAACCAAACCGTGTGAGTTTGTGGTTCAAGGCTTAAACAAGTAGCTTATACATGATCTACAAGAGCTTATTAAGGATTTAGAACAAGACAAGAGCTTATTGAACGAGTAGAAAAGCTTACTTGTACACGAATGGGTGAAATGGGTCGAAAATAAGTGAAATGAAATCCGAAACTTAAGAGATGGATCAAGGACTTGTTTTCTTCTCTTTTATGGCTTCTACTACAGCTTATACTTCCTTCTTAACCTTCCTTAGCTTGGCTAGATCATAACTTTAAGATGTTTTGAGTTTAAATGGTGAATTGAAGAAGTATGTATGTGTTCGTGTATATATAGTGCAAAAGGAAGAGTAGGGACCAAGTTTACTTGGTGTGGTGGCCAAGTTGGATAGAGTAGGGACCAAGGTGTAGCTATGGTGACTAAAGAGAGCTAAGAAGGTAGTATGGTGAGGTGCAAGGTGTTGGTGAAGGGTTCGGCATACCAAGGAGGTGACAAGGTTCAACTTGGTGTGCAAGTTTGTTTAAGTAGGTGATTCATGGATGTGCTTGGGTGCTAAGGTGGTGACAAGGTGCTGAAGGTGGCCATCAAGGTGGTGAGTCATGGTGGAGTTAGGGTGGTTGCTTGGTTTAAACTTAGTTCGAACTAGTTAGGGGGTGACGAGTTCATTAGGGTTTTCGGGTTAGGGTTTTAATTTTTAGGACGAGTAGGGGCTAAAATGGAGGGAAAGAATGTTTAAATATTATGCATTGGAAGCTTGTATCATGTACTAGAAAGGTTGTATGAAATACCTTAGAAAATTGGAGGGAAAATGGCTAGTTTGAATGTTATGCATTATCGGGTTGTACCATGGGCTTAAAGGAGTTGTACTAGAGTTTTGGAAGGAAATATAATTCAAAAGCTATGCATTGTACATTTGTACACATGCCTTATTAGTTTGTACCTTTGTTTTGTATGTAAACATTACATGTAATCGGGGTTTTGATATAAACGTTAACATATAAAGTCCGTTTTATAATAACGTTACAAATAATATGTTAAATAGATAACGTATGGTAAAAATGGAGTTTAAACATATTGCTTGACATATTATAACATTTATTTAACACAAACGTCGATGAAATTGGCATTAGTAGGTTTTGTGAGCACGTTTACTTTTGTAATGTAAGTTACGTTACATTATGGATGGAATAAAGCAAAAATATTTCCATGAAAATGTTGCATCTAATTTAATAGATGGATATTACACTGAGGAAAATTGCATCTAATTTAATAGATGGATAATTACATAGATGAAAATTGTGGGTTGTTATATGATAAAATGAAATAATATTATTAAGCATAAGGTGTTGTTTGGTCTATAAAGATGCTTTGAATATCGAATTTGATTCAACATCTATATGAATCGTGGCTTAAAATGTTTGTTTGAATCTGATTCCATCTTAATATAAATAAGAGGGCGAGAAATATGAATGTAATATTAACAGTGTTTGGTTTTATAAAAATAATACAAAACTTAACTTGTTATTTTTTGAATAAAATTTTTCACCCATCACAAAACACAACTTGACATCGAGACAATAACAAACGAGTTGTGGTTGTGATTAACATGAGTAACTCATTTAATACAGGGGTTAATGATTTCACCTTGTCAAAATGTGTTTGGGTTATAATTTAAAGTTTCAATATGAACTATCGTCCATAACTATAGTCATCTTATACACTTTTTGTTTAACAAAAAACATGTGTTGATTTTTTTAAAATTGCTTTCTATGCATATAGAAAAGTCAAAATAAGAAAAATAATACAAAATGAAGAAATAAGAAGAAAAAAACAAAGTTATAAGACGCGGTGTTAGTACACCCCTTCCACATCTAGTTTAATAAGAGTATTTAGCCTATTATCGGCTTTTAATAAAAAAACAAATGCGCTAAATCTTAACTGCCTTTTGCCGCCTCTTAATAACAAACAAAAAACATACTTTTGGCCTAAACCTCTGATCGCGTCTAACTACGCTGGATTACGAGAATATTAAGAGGTCCCTTTATTAGAAAAAAATGACTAAATTGTAGAAATGGTTCCTGTATGTTAGAAACACGAAAAGTATCGGTCACTTCCAAGAATAGTTAGTCAAAACCCGTAGTTAGTCAAATGTGATGTTATTAATCTAATTAGGCCAAAAGGCCCATGGAAAGCCCACAAGCTATCCATAGGCCAGCCACTAGGATGTATAAATACCTTCTCTATGCCTTGGAGAGGGTGTTGGTTGTTCATTATTTCACACACTTAATACATTTCTCTCTTGTTTTACTTTCTCTCTCTAAAATGTTCATCCAACCACTATCTCTCTAATACCACCTCTCTTTCCCTAACCTTGTATGTTATTTGATTGTTCTTCAATTGGTATCAAGAGCCATGGAGTGATTTGCTTAGTCTTTGTGTTTGATTTTGGTCCGTTTTCTTTTGTTTAAACCGTACGCCTTTTCTTGTTCTTTCTTTGATTTTCGAAGCTCTCGAATACACTAAAAGATCATTTACAAAGGTAAACTTGATCTAGTATCTTTAGGATATAGGTGTATAAACTTTGAATCATAAAAAACATCATTTTTTTACAACTTATATTTTCGAAATACCTTATAAAATACAAATCTTGATTTTGAAATTTTGGACTTAAAGACCATAAAGTTTACATTTTTAAGGTACCTATAGGTTTAGTAATACTAGTTGTACAAGAAAATTTGGGAAAAAACAATCAAAAATGTGTCTTTTGTGTCTTGAAAAATTTGTGTTTCGTCCTAGTGTTGACCGAATTAGCAGCTTCAAGAGTTGACCGAACTAACAGCTTCAAGTGTTGACCGGATTAGCAGTTTCAAAGGTTGACCAAATTAGCAATTTCGTTGTTCACCGAATTCGCAGTTTACCTTGTCAACCAAATTAGCAGTGTTCCATATTCAATTGAATTCACAGTTTACCTTATCAACCGAATTAGCAGTGTTCCATTGTCAATCGAATTCGCAGTTTACTTTGGCAACCAAATTAGCAGTTTTCCTTTGGCAACCGAATTAGTAGTTTTCCTTTGTCAACCGAATTAGCAGCTTTCCTTTGGCAACCGAATTAGCAATTTGCAACATCCTTTAACAACCGGATTCGCAACTTCATTTGGAAACTGAATTTGCAACTAAAGTTAAAACACACAAATTTACTAACATAAATTATACGATTTATTTCTTTGATTTGTAAAATCCCATGAAACATTTATTTGTTTTTCCGGTTTAATTAAGAATTGTAAAATCCCGTATATTTCAAGACATAAAACACACAAAAGACAATTCACAACAACATAATTACTTTCTATCATCGTTCGATCAAACAAGTAATCTTTTAACATACAACCTTCTCAATGACGACTCTTGCTGACAAAGCGATTCTTTCGGGTGCTGACAATCGTCCATCTATGTTGGAAAAAGATATGTACGATTCTTGGAAAAGCAAAATGGAGCTATACATGATGAATAGACAACATGGACGAATGATCCTTGAATCCAATAAAAATGGTCCACTCATCTGGCCTACAGTTGATGAGAATGGTGTAACTAGGCCAAGAAAATACTCTGAATTGACTCTTGCAGATGCAATTTAAGTTGATTGTGATGTCAAAGCAACAAATATCATTCTCCAAGGATTACCACCAGAGGTCTGTGCACTTGTTAGCAATCATCAAATCACCAAGGAACTTTGAGAAAGAATTCAACTTCTCATGCAAGGAACTTTATTGACGAAACAGGAAAGAGAGTGCAAATTATATTATGAATTCGATAAGTTTGCTTATAAGAAGGGGGAAACACTACGTGATTTCTACTTGAGATTTTCACTGCTACTTAATGACATGAACATCTACAATGTAAAACTAGAACAATTTCAAGTGAACACTAAGTTTTTGAATACTCTTCCTCCTGAGTGGAGCAAATTTGTGACCGATGTCAAACTGGTTCGGGACTTGCACACAACTAATATTGATCAGCTTCATGCTTACTTGGGACAACACGAATTTCATGCAAATGAAGTTCGTTTAATGCATGAACGCAACTCAGATCCGCTTGCTTTGGTTGCAACCCATCAGATGACCCAGTCTCCTTATCAAACTCATCAGAACTCATACCAAAACTCTCAATTTCAACCACAAGTTTCACTATATCAGTCTCCACAGTATGGATCACCTTATCAGTCTCAACAATACTCAAACAATCAATCATCAACACCTCTTTCAATCACTTATCCATCCAATGATTATCAATCATCAGTTAACCACAACGTTTATTCTCCACCATCATCCATCCCTCAAATTGAGTATGCTCCCACAGTTAACCAACAACAACAACAACCTGAATTTCCCCAACTAGACTTAGGTCTAACTGTTCCAGTGTTCAAGCAAGGTGATGATCCCATTGATGCCATCAACCATATGATGTCATTCCTATCAGCTGTCGTCACATCTCGCTATCCTACTACAAACAACCAGCTAAGGAATTCGTCAAACCCTAGGCAACAAGCTACCATTAATGATGGAAGAGTGACTTTACAACCAGTACAGGGGAGACAAATTTCTTTTGCTACGGGTACAAGTAGGACCTACACTCCAGGAGCAAGTGGAAGCAATTCTGGGAAACAAAGGACTGTTATTTATTACAACTGCAAAGGGGAAGGACACATGTCCAAACAGTGCACTAAACCTAAAAGGAAACGGGATGATTCGTGGTTTAAGGATAAAGTGTTGTTTGTACAAGCTCAAGCAAATGGTCAAATTCTACATGAGGAGGAACTAGAATTTTTGGCAGATCCAGGAACTGCAGAAGGCCAAGCTACACAGACTGTCATTACTCACAATGATGTTTATCAAGCCGATGATTTAGATGCATATGACTCGGATTGTGATGAACTCAACACTGCCAAAGTTTCTCTCATGCTAAATTTATCTCATTATGGTTCAGATGCTCTCGCTGAGGTACACAATCCTGATAATGTGGATAACAATATGATTAATCAAGGTGTGCGGGTGATACCGTCTTCTGAACAGTCGAATGTTGTAAACCATTCAGAGATTGAAATAACCAGTGATAGCAATATCATTCCTTGTTCTCAGTATGTGACAGAATCACAACAGGCAGCTGTTTAGAATTCTAACTTATCTGCACGACAAGATGCACTAATATTATCTGTGATTGAACAACTGAAAACCCAAGTAATTAATTGTACCAAGATAAATCTGGATAATAAAAGTGTCAATGATACTTTTAACTGCTGAGCTTGAAAGATATAAAGAACGAGTTTTGAAAGAAGGAAAAAATGTTGATTTAAAAGGTAAAGATAACGTTTCAAATTCATGTGAATAGCCTGTCGAGATTGATTGTCTTAAACAAACTCTTTCTGAACATTTAAAAGAAAAGGAATCTTTAATGCAAATAGTTACTCTTTTTAAAAATGATTTTAAGAAAGAAGAATCTAGAAATATTGATAGAGAAATTGCTTTAGAAAAGAAGATCAAACGGCTAGATAATATTGTTTATAAAAGAGATAAATCAGCATAAACTGTTCATATGTTGACAAAACTATAGTTTTTCTATGATCATACCACTAAACAAGCTCTAGGTTTTCAAAATCCATTCTATCTGAAGAAAGCTCAGCAGTTAGAACCAAAGCTTTATGATGGTATTGTCATTAAGAACACTAGTGCTATTGTGATTCCTGACTCCGAAGAGATCCTTATGCTTGCTGAAGAGAGTCGTTCAAAAATGTTGTTAAAACAATAGGATTCAATGGTTTTAGAAAAGAAAGTTAATACCACACCAGTTGATTATGATGTTCTTAACCAACTTTCTTAAGATTTTGAAAAATGATTTATTCTACAAACTGAATTATCTGCTGAACAAGCCTTTTGGTCTCAGAATTCTATGTATTCTTTATATCCTAATCCTTCTTGTAGACCCACCAAAGTTGAGGTTCCGAAATAACTTCCTAAAGTCAGCATGGTAAATACGAGTTTGAAGAAATTTAAACACCATCTTGCTGGCTTTGACGTGGTTGTCAAAGAAAGAACTACGGCCACAGCCATCACTGAGGGCTCGTGGGGGTTTGAACATACTAAAGCTTGTTTTAGGGATGAAATAATTCCATGTGTAAAAGGTCTGAAGGACTTATTCAATACATTCGATCAATATTTAATTGATGAACTTTCTGAAGTCCAAAATGTCTTTCATCAAATGGAATAGGCTGTGGAACAACATCGTTTAGAGTCAAAAATGTTTGAAGTTAAAATGAATCCAGTTTTAAATGAAAATGAACGACTCTTGGAACAAGTCATTAACAAAGATATAATGAACATAATTATGAATTCTTCTGTGGATAATGCTTCTGTGAATGTGCATGAATGTAAAAAGTGTCTTAAACATGAGACGGAGCTTCTCAACAAAAAGTATTTCATTGAAAAAGATACATATGATAAACTGTTCAGAAGTTATAACACTCTTGAAAAACATTGCATCTCGTTAGAAGTTGATACTCAACTTAATCAGGAAATTTTTCAAAGAGACAACTCTATTTCAAATCAAAGTGCTCTAAGCTTTGATCAATATTTTGAATTAAATGAATTGAAAGCTCAGTCGTAAGAGAAAGACACGGTCATAAAAAAGTTAAAAGAGAGAATCAATTCTCTAAGTAGAAATATGAATGAGGATAAGATCAAGAAGGACATAGAAGAGATTGAAACGATAACTATTGAATTGGATCATAGGGTGTCAAAGCTTATTGCTAAGAATGAATATTTGAAACAGACCTATAAGCAACTTTATGACTCGATCAAACCAACACGTATTCGATCAAAAGAACAATGTGATGCTTTAATTAATCAAGTTAACCAAAAGTCTGTTTAAATCTCTGATTTAAGATATAAGTCTTTAGGAAAAGATTTGGTCATATAACAGCTACTCAGGATGAATTAAGGAAACTTAAAGGAAAAGATTTAGCTGATAATGTTGTTACCAAACACATTGCTGCTCTAGAAATGCTTAAGATTGATGTGGAACCAATAGCCCCTAGATTGTTGAACAATAAGACAGCTCACTCTGACTACCTTAGGCACACTCAGGATCAAGCTGCGATTCTTTGGGAAATAGTGGAACAAGGAAAATCACAAAATCCTCTAAATAATTCCTTAGACTCTTCTTGTAAGTATACCAAACGAATTCAGGAGTTGCTTATAATAATCAGACAAACCTGCCCTAGCATCAACAATTCAAGTGACAAATTAGTGGCTGTGACCCCAAAGAACAAGGACAAAAGAGTTAGATTCACTAAGCCCGTCACATCCTCAGGAAACACACACACAAAATAGCTTCTTCATCAAACCTAGTTTCTAACAAACCTATGTTGTCTTCTATAGGAGTAAAACCGTCTACTAGTGCTAGCAGATCACAGCCTTCAAGCAATACAAAGAAAGATAAAATTCAGCGAACACCAAATAGTACTTAGAAGAATAAAGTAGAAGCCCACCCTAGGACAATTAAATCTAGTTTGAAAAATAAGAATTGTTTTGTTGAACCTAAAGGAAATGCAAATGTGCAGCATTCCAAGCTTAATGCGAATTCCGAACTTCTATGTGTTAAGTGTAATGGTTGCATGCTTTCTGATAATCATGATTTGTGTGTTCTTGATTTTATCAATGATGTGAATTCTCGTACTAAATCTAAATCTGTTAAGAAAAGCTCAAAGAGAAAAGTTTAGAAACCAACAGGAAAAGTGTTCACAAATATTGGATACACTTGGAGACCTACTGGTCGGACCTTCACTATAGTAGGAAATGCGTGCCCTTAAACTAGGATAACCACAACTGCTAAAGTGCCCCTTAGGAAACCAACTGCTCTAGAAAGTGATACACCTAAGCCTGTAGTAACATTTGTTTACTCAAGGAAACCTAGGAAATCTAAAACTAATGTTCCCATTAGCAAACCTAAGATTATTAAATCTATATCTGCTAACAAAAAGGAACCTAGTAAATCTTGGGGATCTATAGTTTCTAATGTTCCATCTTCATCTCTTGATGAATGCAGGTCGTCCAAATTGTTCTCTGGTATTTGGACTTCGGCTGATCCAAGCATATGACCAGAGATCGCTCTTAGCTCTCCAATTTCGTCAATAAATTTTTGGGTACTGTAAAATTCGGAAATGATCACGTGGCAAAGATATTGGAATATGGTGATTATCAGATTGGGAATGTTACGATCTCATGGGTTTACTACGTAGAAAGACTTGGACACAACTTCCCGACTTATCATTTTTCCATGTATTTGGTGCACTTTGTTATCCAACAAATGATAACGAGAACTTGGGAAAGTTATAACCGAAAGTTGATATTGGTATTTTCATTGGCTATGCACCCATAAAGAAAGCATTTTGAATTTACAACCGACGTACCAAACGAATCATCAAAACAATTCATGTAGATTTTGATGAGCTGACAGCGATGGCTTCTGAACACAGCAGTTTAGAACCCGCACTTCATGAAATGACTCATGCAACAATCAGTTCAGGACTCGTGCCAAACCCTCCTCCTTCAAAACTGTTTGTACCACCTTTAAGAACTGATTGGGATATTTTGTTTCAAACCACTATTATTGATAATTACTCAACTCCATCAAGATATTAATCCCCAAGCCTCTGAAGTCATTGCTCCAATTGCTGAAGTAGTAGCTCCAGAACCCGCTGCATCAACCAATTCACCTTCCTCAACAACTGTTGACCAAGATGTACCAACACCTAGTAACTCACAAACAACACCCGAAACTCGATCTCCTGTCATTTCTAACGATGTTAAAGAAGAGAATCATGACTTAGGTGTTGCACACATGAATAACGATCCATTCTTTGGCATTTCATTTCCAGAAAACAATTCTGAAGCATCTTTTTCTTCGGATGTTATTCTCACCATTGTGCACACTAATGCTCCTAACTCAGAACACGTTACCAAATAGACCAAGGATCATCCTTTAGACAACATCATCGGTGAACTCGGAAGACTTGTTTCCACAAGACTCCAACTCCATGAACAAGCCTTATTTTGTTACTACGATGCATTTCTCACATCAGTTGAACCAAAGAACTATAAAGACGCATTAACTCAAGCATGTTGGATTGAAGCAATGCAAGAGGAGCTTAATGAATTTGAACGTCTTGAAGTCTGGGAACTCGTTCCTCGTCCTAATAAAGTGATGGTCATTACTTTAAAATGGATCTACAAGGTGAAACTTGATGAATTAGGAGGAATTATGAAAAATAAGGCCTGATTGGTTGCTCGTGGTTATCGTCAAGAAAAGGGAATTGATTTTGAGGAATCCTTTACTCCAGTGGATAGACTTGATGCTATTAGAATTTTCCTCGCATATGCTGCTTACATGAATATGATCGTCTACCAAATGGATGTTAAGACGACATTTTTGAACGGCATTCTGCGCAAAGAAGTTTATGTCAGCCGACCATACGGGTTTGTGGATCAAGACAATCATAATTATGTGTATAAGCTTAAAAAGGCTCTCTATGGGTTGAAACAAGCTCCTCGCGCATGGTACGATCTATTGTCGAAGTTTCTACTCTCTCATGAATTCTCTAAAGGAACCGTGGATCCCATATTGTTCATCAGAAGACAAGGCAAAGATATTCTCCTGGTATAAATCTATGTTGATGATATAATCTTTGAGTCTACTACATCTAAACTATGTGACCAATTTTCAAAAATAATGTGTTTAAAGTTTAAGATGTCGATGATGGGCAAAATATCATTTTTTTCTAGGACTACAGATTTCACAAAGTCGTAGAGGCATCTTTATAAACCAGTCTAAATATGCTCTAGAATCTTTAAAAAAATATGGTATGGAATCTAGTGACCCCGTAGATACTCCTATGGTGGAGAAATCTAAGCTAGATGAAGATACACAAGGGAAAGTCATTGACCTTACACACTATCGTAAATGGGGGCACCCGTATAGTATCCCACAAGCCAGTAGACCGACCTTAAAACATTTGTTGGTATGCATGTGTGCCCCGATATCCGGCAAGCTACCGAAAAGCACTTACATGCTGTAAAAAGAATCTTTAAATACCTAAGGGGAACCGTTAATAGGGGACTCTGGTATCCAAAGGATTCTTCTATTGCTCTAACAGCTTATGCAGACGCTGATCATGCGGGTTGCCAAGATACTAGACGAAGTACATCTGGAAGTATGCAATTATTAGGAGACAGACTTGTTAGCTGGTCATCAAAAAGGCAGAAAAGCACTGCGATATCCAGTACATAAGCTGAATATATAGCCTTGTCTGGCTGTTGTGCTCAAGTCCTTTGGATGAGATCACAACTTACCGACTATGGCCTTGGATTCAATAAAATTCCAATGTATTGTGATAACAAAAGCGCTATTGCCTTATGCTCTACAATGTTCAACATTCTCGATCAAAACATATTGACATCAGATTCCACTTCATAAAAGAGCAAGTTGAGAATGGAGTAGTAGAGCTTTACTTTGTCAATACGGAGTATCAGCTGGCGGACATCTTCACTAAAGCCCTTGGCAGAGAAAGAATTGAATTTCTTATCAACAAGCTGGGAATGCGAAGTTTTACGCCGGAGACCCTAAAACAATTGGCAGATGAAGCTGAAGAATAGTGGTGGTACCTATTCAAATATCATGTATATAATATGTATATATATTAAAAACCAGAAAAACCAAAAAGATTTTTCATTTTCAGAAAACCTTTATAAAAACAAAATACAAAAATATAAAATATTTAAAACCAAAGAAAAAAAATTAAAAAATGAGAAAAATATAAAAAGAGGTAATAATGGCATGTCTTCTGAAAATCGATAACATTTACGGTCTTAGAAATGTCATTTAATAATGATACGAGGCTGTAAATGAAGTTCGAGCAGAAGTTCAAATGTTTTCAAAACATGCCAAATGGCTTGCTATTATTTCAGATAGCAACCCGGTCATCATCTTAAAGGCAAGTATTTCAAAAAGAAAACTTGACCTCATAACGGGAATTTATTCTCGGGCATGGTCTACTTTATGACCATGCAAAGGCTTGTGTTTACTTTGCAACACAACCCGTGCTTTCTTTATACCATAAGTGTACGTGTCAGTGCGCTTATGTGTTAAAATAAGAGAAATCTTATTTCATGGTGTTTGATTTTCAAAAATAAAACATTAAGTCATCAGAAAATGCTTTTCAAAGACATTCGACTTCTCAAACAACGACTACAACTCTTTAAATAGAAAACGAGTCATTGTTTGAGGGGGAGAAAATGTCAAATATCTTCTTCAGAAAGTCATTTGATAAAAGGAATAAAGGTTTTTAAACAATAACGGAATATCAATTTTTAAGGAAAGTTAATTAAGTTTAGCTTATGTGTGCCTTAAATGTTATTTGTTTATGCCTTAGAGAGAATATGTGCAAATTTAAGTTGTTAGGTATGCTAGTTAAAATTACAAGGACTATTTGTGCCAACTTGTTAACTTAAAATGCCTAGAATTACTTAAATATGAAAAATGCAATGGATTTTAAAGTAAAGGGGGATTCAAATATCATGTATATAATATGTATATATAAATTACACATCAGAAAAACCAAAAAGATTTTTCATTTTCAGAAAACCTTTATAAAAACAAAATACAAAAATAAAAAATCTTTAAAACCAACGGAAAAAATTAAAAAAAATGAGAAAAATATAAAAAGAGTTAATAATGGCATGTCTTGAAATTTGGATAACATTTACGGTCTTTCAAATGTCATTTAATAATGATACGAGGCTGTAAATGAAGTTCGAACAGAAGTTCAAATGTTTTCAAAACATGCCAAATGGCTTGCTATTATTTCATATAGCAACCCGGTCATCATCTTAAAGGCAAGTATTTCAAAAAGAAAACTTGACCACATAACGGGAATTTATTCTCGGGCATGGTCTACTTTATGACCATGCAAAGGCTTGTGTTTACTTTGCAACACAAACCGTGCTTTCTTTATACCATAAGTGTACGTGTCAGTGCGCTTATGTGTTAAAATAAGATAAATCTTATTTCATGGTGTTTGATTTTCAAAAATAAAACATTAAGTCATGAGAAAAATGCTTTTCAAAGACATTCGACTTCTCAAAAAACGACTACAACTCTTTAAATAGAAAACGGGTCATTGTTTGAGGGGGAGAAAATGTCAAATATTTTCTTCAGAAAGTTATTTGATAAAAGGAATAAAGGTTTTTAAACAATAACGGAATATCAATTTTTAAGGAAAGTTAATTAAGTTTAGCTTATGTATGCCTTAAATGTTATTTGTTTATGCCTTAGAGAGAATATGTGCAAATTTAAGTTGTTAGGTATGCTAGATAAAACTACAGGGACTATTTGTGCCAACTTGTTAACTTAAAATGCCTAAAATAACTTATATATGAAAAGTGCAAAGGTTTTTAAAGTAAAGGGGGCATTTGTGCATAAAACGAAACACCTCCTCCCCGTTTTTCCACACACATAAACACAACACTTATATTTCTTTTCTCTCTAAAACCTTCACACGATTCGCCATCTCCTCCAACTCGAATTCCAATCAATTTTGTGCTTAAGGTATTACTTGCAAAATGTTCCCAACACCCTAACCGACTTATTTCTTAATCCAA
>BQNB010040550.1:0-15545 GCA_026074375.1 Tanacetum coccineum
GGCGAGGATTACTCGGGATAATTGGATTGGATTTTATATATATCGAATTATAAAATTTTGAAACTAAGTACCCGATTAATCCGATTTTTGTCCAATTTGACTGATTTATATCTGATTTGGCTAACTTCTATTTGTCTCCGAGTTGACCGGTTTAGCCGATTTATGCCCGATCCAATTAATTGGTATGTTGAACTTTTTTTAAACAAACCGATTAGTAAGGCTGATTATTGAAAATCTGGACGGTTAATCCCCGCCTAACGCGTAGGCTGATTTTGCAACACTGATACATGTATGAAATTCATAGTATGTTGAGATGAGATGTCCATACTTTCATGGATATAAGATGTTAATAATCAAAGACAAAAGAAACAAACAATATCGAACAAATGAAACATAATCTTTATTCAAGAATATCAAATCAAATTAAAACCCAACAAATGTACCGAATTACAAAAAATTCTATCTTTCATAATTGTATAAGATAAACTAATGTTCTTTTAATCTTATTGATAAGGAATCCAATTTCCTAACAGCAATAAATTTTTAAACCTTACTAAAATTAGGAAATAAAAAAAACACTCCAAATCTAATATCTATCAAAATCTCTACTTTACCACACAAATCCATAGAGTTTAATTACTTTTTAACCAAATCTTCCACTATGATTTAAACTTTCCGCTTGTTCACAAACTAATTCAAAATTTATCAAATTCCAAACGCTAGAGATTCTAGCGTAATTCAAAAACGACAACGTCCGATTTCCCAAAAGCAATCTGTACAAAATCAGATCCAAAGCAATTGACGATGACATATAACTAACAATCCAAACGGTTTTAACCGAAAAAAATTCAAACGAAGGTCAACCAAAAGAACTAATCGGCTCCAAACGATATTCAGTAAATTACAATTCATAATTCAGGCATTAAAGTTTTAAAAGCACGTACGACAACGAACATCCAAATTTTTCAACTAGGGCTAATTCCAATAATCGAACAATTTTTCAATTTCGAACTAATATTATTAAGATCTTCAAAAACACCAAATCGAAGTTTAAAATTTCAAATACCAAATTAAATTCTTAATTAACCCTACTTATTTGATCGGTTATTTCGGTCCCAGTTAGTGTAAAATTTTAAAACTTTTTTTTTGAAGGTGCACCCCACCACAAAATCATATTGTCCCCAATGTTTTTTAAAGCTAAAACAGTGTTAAAATACCTTTATCTGTCGTCTTCATCTTTGTGTGCAAAAACGGAATATTTGTCAAGATTTTTTTTGCCCCCGTCCTCTAACTTTCTGGTTCCGCCACTGGTTGTGAGCTAGATTGCAACATCTATCTAAAGGTGAGGTATTACATGTAACTTTTGATTAAAGCCTGATCTAAATTTTGATTTTTATTTTCTAGATGGCGCAAATAGTTCTTGTGCTTTATGAAGAAAAGTTTTTTTTTTTTCAAAAAATTTTTGCATTAAAGTTTCTCACTCACATAACCAAGGGAATAAATTTCATCTTCCTTTGGAGTTTGTTTCTATTGATGGGGATTAATCTAAGATTTAATTTTATTTAATGGATGAGATTATATTAATCCTTAAAAAAAAATACTATACACCTTCATTTTTGTGTTTGTAATTATAACAACACTTTTTAACCCCTTATTCTTAAAAAAATTAACATAGCGCTAAAACAGCAAAAACGTTTATGAGACATAAATTACATCATCGTGACTGAAAGACAATAGAGATTTATTATTGATTGTGTTTTTGTGTGTTTACCTAAAATGATTACATGTGTATTTATTTAATACACATGTAGCTTATTTTTACTAAGCAAATCACAGCCTTTCCTTATGGACTCAAGCCTACATATTGAGCTTGGTACCACACTAAATAATAGTTCATTCAATACCTCCCCGCAATTTGGATACGGGTGAGGATTTTGATCGGACAAATTGGAAACATCCAGCTTTCTTTCTTCTTTTCTTTTTCTTCTTAACATCTTCTTTGTTATTTGTTTGGCGGGAAGCCATAATTGTAATTTGGAGTTAGTTAGTTTTGTTTACTTGCACGGCATTCCATCCTTTGCGTGACGCTTTTTTTTACGACAATGGCTTGCTTATGAACTTTCGGGCCTAAGGGATTAGGAGCGACAAATTTTGACCAACCTATTTTGAAAAAACGACATGATATACGTGTAAAAACAAGTGTATGATGAGGAAACAAATTTGCATGCTATTTATAAATAATATTGTGACTTTATGACGGCTGGGTTTTGGATGATGCTAGTGTTTATTGGATTTAAAAAAAACTAAATTAAACAAAACAATAAAGTGAAAATAAAGTGGGAACCCTCGGATCACCAGGCACAAGTACGTTGACGGAGGATAAGGTAATTTTTTGTGGTGGGTTTACAAGAACTCTAATACCATGAAAGACATAGAGATTTTATTATTGATTGTGTTTTGTGTGTTTACTTAATTGATGAAATGGCTGTATTTATAATAATCATTGTAGATTATGCTACTAAGCAATCAAACCTTAACCATAATGGACTCTAAAGACCTACCCAATGTGAGTTTGGTCAAATAAAAATAGTCATTCCTTTATGTGACGAGCATTTAAAGTTGCTTTCTATAATGGGGGCACTTTCATATAATTTCTCGATCAAAACTTTATTTTTGTTGTTTTTTTTGTATTGTTTTATTTTTTTCTCGGTCGTTTTTTGGTTATTTGTTGCTTTTTGTTCTGATATATCACGTTATGTGATTTTTCATCTATGCTGTAAGTTTGTTATCACTCTCATTATTTATGGAATTATTATAAATAGGGTTTAATTATTTGTGGGGAAACTTCAACTGATTCATCGTTGGTGGCATTTTGACAAGTTTAATCCTTAGCTTTTTCATTCATTTTATCATAATATGTTTGGCTCTCCCACAATTATCAAAATAGTTTATTTTATTGATATGTTGGTGAATATCTGAAGATTTTACCTTGAAGTATACCATGTGATATAACTTATTTGTACGTTTAGAAAACTCAAACTGATGTCATGAAAAGATGCGTAGGATGTATGTAATAAGTAATAATTGGTTCATCATGTTTGACTATGATAAATAATCCTTCTTTACC
Organism: Tanacetum coccineum; assembly: GCA_026074375.1. Taxonomy (NCBI): domain Eukaryota; kingdom Viridiplantae; phylum Streptophyta; class Magnoliopsida; order Asterales; family Asteraceae; genus Tanacetum; species Tanacetum coccineum. The sequence goes on from BQNB010040550.1 coordinate 3,128, forward strand.
TTTTAACCATATTTCAAAACATTAATTGTGGAAAATTAAATTAAAACATATATAGTTCTTAATTAACATAAATTTGTGAAAATTAAAATTAAATTAAAACACTTTCTATCCTATACATTATTTTGCTTTATTCACCTGTGTTATTAATCATATGTGATATACATGACTTATGTCACATTTATATTTACTTTATCAAGGAGATATTATTATATATGAGATATTATTATTGTTTTTTATCACTAGTGATACTATAATCTCAGGGGTAATAAATGTTAAGCCACGGGTGAATCTTACTTTATAAAGGTATTGGTATAGGGTTTAGTGGTTAAGGGGTTTAGGGGTTTTAGTATAGGGTTTAGTGGTTAGGGGTTTAGGGTTTATGGTATAAATTTTAAAGTTTATGTATATATATCACTTATGATATTACACATAGTGATTTGAGGTTTAGGTTTTTGGTATAGGGTAGTGGTCAGGGGTTTAGGATTTTTGATATATATTTTAAAGTTTATGTATATATCATTTGTGATATTATACCTAGTGGTTAGGGGTTTAAGGTTTTTGGTATAGGGTTTAGTGGTTAGGGGTTTAGAGTTTTTAGTATAGGGATTAGTGGTTAGGGAGGGGGTTTTGGGTTATTGGTATAGGGTTTAGTGGTTAGGGGTTTAGGGTTTTTGTATAGGGTTTAGTGGTTAGGCATTTAAGTTTTTTGGTATAGGGTTTAGTGGTTAATGGTTTAGGTTTTTGTTATAAGGTTTAGTATATATCACTTGTAATATTATACCTAGTGGTTGGGGGTTTAGGATTTTTGGTATAGGGTTTAGGATTTTTGGTATAGGATTTAGGGTTTTTGGTATAGAATTTAAAATTTATGTATATATCACTTGTGATATTATACCTAGTGGTTAGGTATTTAGGGTTTTTGGTATAGGCTTTAATGGTTAGCGGTTTAGGATTTTTGGTATATATTTTAAAGTTAATGTATATATCAGTTGTGATATTATACCTAGTGGTTAGGGATTTAGGGTTTAATGGTTAGGGGTTTAGGGTTTTTGGTATAGATTTTAAAGTTTTATGTATATTTCATTTGTGATATTATACCTAGTGGTTAGGAGTTTAGGATTTTTGGTATAGGATTTAGTGGTTAGGGGTTTAGGGTTTTTGGTATAGGGATTAGTGGTTAGGGGTTTAGGATTTTTGGTATAGGGTTTAGTGGTTAGGGGTTTAGGGTTTTTGGTATAGGTTTTAGTGGTTAGGGGTTTAGTAGGGTTTAATGGTTACGGGTTTGGGGTTTTTGGTATAGAGTTTAGTGGTTAGAGGTTTAGGGTTTTTGGTATAGAGTTTAGTGGTTAGGGGTTTAAGGGTTTTGGTATAGGTTTTAAATTTTATTTATAACATCACTCTTGTGATATTATACCTAAGTGGATAGGGGTTTTGGGTTTTTTGGATATAGCGGTTTAGTGTTTAGGGATTTCTGGTTATAGATTTTAAAGTTTTATGTATATATCACTTGTGATATTATATCTAGTGGTTAGGGGTTTAGGGTTGTTGGTATAGAGTTTAGTGGTTAGGGGTTTAGGGTTTTTGGTATAGGGTTTAGCGGTTAGTGGTTTAGGGTTTAGTGGTTAGGTGTTTAGGGGTTTTGGTATAGGGTTTAGCGGTTAGTGGTTTAGGGTTTAGGTGTTTAGAGTTTTTGGTAGGGTTTAGTGGTTTATGTATACATCATTTGTGATATTATACCTAGTGGTTAGGGGTTTAGGGTTTAGGGTTTTGGGTATGAGCTTTAGTGGTTATGGGTTTAGGGTTTTTGGTATAGGTTTTAAATTTTATGTATACATCACTTGTGATATTATACCTAGTGGTTAAGGAGGTTTAGGTTTATAGTTTTAGGTATTTTGGTTTAATGGTTAGGGTTTAAGGTTTTTGGTATATATTTTAAAGTTTATGTATATATCACTTGTGATATTATACCTAGTGGTTAGGGGTTTATGGTTTTTGGTATAAGGTTTAGTGGTTAGGGGTTTAGGGTTTTTGGTATAGATTTTAGAATTTATGTATATATCACTTGTGATATTATATCTAGTGGTTAGGGGTTTAGAGTTTAGTGGTTAGGGGTTTAGGGTTTTTGGTATATATTTTGAAGTTTATGTATATATATCACTTGTGAAATTATTACATATGGTTAGGAGTTTATGGTTTTTGCATAAGGTTTAGTGGTTAGGGGTTTAGGGTTTTTTGTATAGGGTTTAGTGGTTAGGGGTTTAGGTTTTTGATATAGGTTTAGTGGTTATGGAGAGAGGGTTTGGTTTGTGGTATCGGGTTTAAAGCAGTTAGTGGTTAGGGTTTTTGGTTATAGCGTTTAGTGGTTGTGTGTTTAAGATTTTTGGTTTGGTTTAGTGTTAAGGGTTATGGTTTTTGGTATAGGTTTTAAAGTTTATGTATACATCACCTGTGATATTACACGTAGTGGTTAAGGGTTTAGGGTTTTTTTTATAAGGTTTTACTAGTTAGGGGTTTAAGGTTTTTGGTATAGATTTTAAAGTTTATGTATACATCACTTGTGATATTATATCTAGTGGTTAGTGGTTTAGAGTTTTTGGTATATGTTTTAGTGGTTAGGGGTTTAGGGTTTTTGGTATAGATTTTAAAGTTTATGTATATATCATTTATGATATTATACTTAGTGGTTAGGGGTTTAAGGTTTTTGGTATAGATCTTAAAGTTTATGTACATGTCACTTGTGATATTATACCTAGTGGTTAAGGGGAGGGCTTCGGGTTTAGTGTTAGGGGTTTAGTGTTTTTGTATTAATATCATTGATGATAAGTATTATTATAAAAACATAATCACCGATTGATAACTGCAAAAAACGTCTCAAAACGGCCAAATACATCTGAACACGGGCGAAAACGCGCGAAAGCTAGCGAAAACGCTCAACAAGCAGACGTAAACGCGTAAATGGGTCGGAAAGCGGATGAAAATGTGTGAGGAAAACGTGCGTGAAAACGTAAAAAGTGTGAAAAAAACGGACGAAACCGTGTGAAATCGTGCGAGAACGTCTAAAACAGACAAAAACACGTGGAATTACGCGAAAACATGCGGGAAAACAGACGAAAACGCACGAAATCCGACGAAAATGCGCAAATGCGGACGAAAGCGTAAGAAAATGTCCAAAAACGGACGAAAACATGTAAAATCGTGTGAAAACGAAAGAAAACGTGCGAAAGCGAACGAAAACAGAATAAAAGTGTGAAAACAGACAAAAACGTATGAAAATGTGCGAAACGGATGAAATTGTGCGAAAAAGTAAGAACTCGTGCTCGAGATACATAAGAAACGTGCAAGAAGTCTAAAAAACGCGCGAAAAGTAAGCGAAACAGACGAAAACACGCGAAAGCGTACGAAAACGTGCGAAAGCGAACGAAAACGTATGAAAACGTACAAAAACGTAAAAAAACGTACAAAAACGTAAAAAACGTAAAAAAACATACAAAAAATTTCAAAAAAAGTATTAGTTTTAATTGCAATGTGGGCAAGATTTTGTCAACTTACAAATAATGAGTGAGTGGTTAGTGTGAGTTTTGGTAAATTTATACTTTTGGTCTCTTCATGTTTTTTTTAATCTTAAATATTGTCTTTTTAATCTAATGAAATGGATGGTTTAGATTTATTCCTTAGTATGTAGGGATAAACTAATATGCAAAATAACTCACCTCATTACCTTTTTGCGTCATTTGCCTAAATTTTTACGTAACAATGTTTTAATCACTTTTGTGTTTTTAAACTGATTAAAATTTTATTAGGTATAAACTTTCGCGCAGTGCCTCTAAATGATAGATGATTAAACGCACGCGCTAGGCCATGTATAGTCGAGAGGTGTAAAATATACACGTTATTACACATAAGTATATGTGATCTTCAACTACTGTATTTAAACTTGATCTATTTAATGCCAATTCAATGCCACTGATAGAACCATGGTGGGTCCCGAGAGTCACTGAGCACTCATGAATCTTTACGATATGATATTAAATTTGTGTAAAAAGCAAGGTTGCAAAATCGTGAATCGGTAGTCGGGCGGTCGACTACCTTGTAGCTTGTAATCGGTCAAGGCCAGATTAATCGGCGATTAATCAGATTCATTTTTGGCAAAATTTGGGTATTTCCGGCAAGTTTTGTGTATTTCCGTCGAGTTTTAGATATTATTGACAGGTTTTTTTCTAAAAAATAACTTAATAGATTTAAACAGTTAATATAAGTGATCAAAACAAGTTTACTGTGAGTTTTAGGTACTTTCGGCAAGATTAGAAGGTTTACGGCAAGTTTGACCACCGTTGATCGTCGTTGACCACGGTTGACCTATCTGTTTGACCCTGTTACATTAATCGGCAAGGTTGTTGACCTTGTAGCGTCTAATCGACGATTAATCGGCCTTGTAGACCTTGTTTTGCAACACTGGTAAAAAGTATTGAATTTTCGTACATGCATCCGGTCCAATAAAATTACATCTTTACTTATGCTAAATTTTTCTTTAATACTATAGCTCACTTTATATCATGTTTCGTCCCTATCTAGCGTGACAATAAATAAATTAAAGTGATGTGTGTTTTTGCCAACAACATCTGAATGACTTCTGAGGTCTTACCAGTCAGACACGCTCAGATCCTTAATGTGTTTGTTTTTGCTTCTTAGTCACACACGATGAGAGGTGGTTGACTCTTAGTGAAAAAGAGGTAGAAAAATCAACTTAACGCCTCTTATTCTATAAAAAAAAGCTACGCTACCTATCATCTTCCTTCAACCTTCAATAGAGCTGCTCCACAGTACCTCCTTGCTCCACCGTCGTCGCCAGCGGCCATCCTTTAGCCACCACCGTTCCTGCCTCCACCAGTCAAACGGGTCTTCTTTTGTAATGGATTTTGGATTTGTTAATGGGTTTTAATTTGTTGTTATAAGGGTCCGTTTGGTTTGTACACGGGTTTAGAATTTGAATTTGGATTATGATTTAAATTTGGATTTAGATTTGATGTGGGAAAGAGAAAATATATTATAAAAAAATAAATTGTTATTTTATAAATTTATATATAAATTTAATATTAGATAAATTATATTTAAATGTAGAGAGTAGAGAAACATAAAGAAAAAAAACATGTGGGTCCTATTATCCACTCAAACCCCACCAATTATAAAGGGATTTGAGTATGGTAGGTTTTGAGGGTGTGAACGTTGAAACCCGTTATAAAACCCAGATTAAATAATCCGAACAAGATTATAACCATCTTTTGAGGCAACCACAATGAAAAACCCTTCAACTTAACGGGCCCTAAATGAGCAAATATCAATTCTTTTATCTCACGTTGGGGTGTTGATCGGTTCGGTTATCGGGTTATTCGGTTAGTTCGTCTAATTTTTTTTTGGTCAACCCGAAAACCGAACCGAACCGAAAACTGAATTTGAATTCGGTTATGTTTTCGGGTTGACCCAAAAAAAAATTTAAACGTACTAACGAATAACCCGATAACCGAACCGATCAACACCCCAACGTGAGATAAAAGAATTGATATTTGCTCATTTAGGGCCCGTTAAGTTGAAGGGTTTTCATGTGGTTGGACTCAAAGATGGTTTAAAATCTTTGTTCGGTATTTAATATGGGTTATATAAATGGGGTTCACAGTTCACACCCTCAAAACCTACCATACTCAAATCCCTTTATAATTGGTGGGGTTTGAGTGGATAATAGGACCCACATGTTTTTTTTCTTTATGTTTCTCTACTCTCTACATTTAAATATAATTTATCTAATATTAAATTTATATATAAATTTATAAAATAACAATTTATTTTTTTATAATATATTTTCTCTTTCCCACATCAAATCTAAATCCAAATTTAAATCATTTATCCAAAAGTCAATATTCTAAACCCGTTGTACATAACCAAAACGGACCCTTTATACAACAAAATAAAACCCATTTAACAAATCCAAATCATTACAAAAGAAGACCCGTTATGTATCGGTTGGAGGCCAGGACGGTGGTTTTGTTTTTGGCGTATAAAGGATGGCCGCCGACCCGACGACGGTGGAGCAAGGAGGTACTGTGGAGCAGCTCTATTGAAGGTTGAAGGAAGAAGATAGGTATCATAGCTTTTTTTATAGAATAAGAGGCGTTAAGATGATTTTTCTACCTCTTTTTCACTAAGAGGCAACCACCTCTTATCGTGTGTGACTAAAAAGCAAAAACAAACACACTAAGGATCTGAGCGTGTCTGACTGGTAAGACCTCAGAAGTCATTCAGATGTTGTTGGCAAAAACAAACATCACTTTAATTTATTTATTGTCACGCTAGATAGGGACGAAACATGATATAAAGTGACCTATAGTATTAAAGAAAAATTTAGCAATAAGTAATAGATTTGCTTGTGATGTTTATTGTGACGGATGCATGTACGAAAATTCAATACTTTTTACCAGTGTTGCAAAACAAGGTCTACAAGGACGATTAATCGTCGATTAGACGCTACAAGGTCATCAACCTTGTCGATTAATGTAACAGGGTCAAACAGATAGGTCAACCGTGGTCAACGACGATCAAACGGTGGTCGAAGTGCCGCAAATTCTATAATCCTTCGCGGATGTACTTAAAACTCACAGGAAAACTTGTTTTGATCACTTATTTTAATGTTTAAATCTATTAAGTTATTTTTTTTAGAAAAAACCTGTCAATAATTTAACTAGCGGAGGAAAATACCAAAAATAGACGGAAATACCCAAATTTTGCCAAAAATAAAATGACAATCTGATTAATCGCGCGATTAATCTGGCCATTTTTTGACCGTATTAAAGTACAAGGTCGTCGGACCGCTCAGACTAACGATTCACGATTTTTGCAACCTTACTTTTTACACAAATTTAATATCATATCGTAAAGATTCATGAGTGCTCAGTGACTCTCGGGACCCACCATGGTTCTATCAGTGGCATTGAATTGACGTTAAATAGATCAAGTTTAAATACAGTAGTTGAAGATCACATATACTTATGTGTATACGTTGTTTATTTTACACCTTCTCGACTATACAAAGACCTATCGTGCGTTATCATCTCTCAATTTTGAGAGGCACTGCGTGAAAGTTTATACCTAATAAAATTTTAATCAGTTTAAAAACACAAAAGTGATTAAAACATTGTTACGTAAAAATTTAGGCAAATGACGCAAAAAGGTAATGATGTGAGTTATTTTGTATATTAGTTTCTCCCTACATACTAAGGGATAAATCTAGACCATCCATTTCATTAGATTAAGAAGTCAAGATTTAAGATTAAAAAAACATGGAGGACCAAAAGTGTAAATTTACTAAAACTCACACAAACCACTCCCTCATTATTTGTAAAGTGACAAATTTTTTGACAATTGCAAATTAATCTAACTTTTTGACTTTTGTACGTTTTTACGTTTTTTTTTACGTTTTTGTACGTTTTTTTACGTTTTTGTATGTTTTAATACGTTTTCGTCCGCTTTCGCACGTTTTCGTACGCTTTCGCGTGTTTTCGTCTGTTTTCGCACGTTTTCGCGCGTTTTTAGACGTTCTTGCACGTTTTCTTATGTTCTCGCACGAGTTCTTACGTTTTCGCACGTTTTCGCACATTTTCATACGTTTTCGTCTGTTTTCACACTTTTTCTTCTATTTTCGTCCGCTTTCGCACGTTTTCATTCGTTTTCACATGTTTTTACAGGTTTTCGTCCGTTTTTGGACATTTTCTTACGCTTTCGTCTGCATTTGCGCGTTTTTGTCAACTTTCGCGCGTTTTCGTCAGCTTTCGCGCGTTTTTGTCTGTTTTCACATGTTTTCGTCCGTTTTCACGTGTTTTTGTCTATTTTTTGATGTTCTCGCACGATTTCACACGTTTTCGTCCGTTTTTTCACATTTTCTTACGTTTTCGCACGTTTTCACACGTTATCATACGTTTTCGCACGCTTTCGTCCGCATTCACGCGTTTTCGTTTGTTTTCGAGCGTTTTTTCGCCAGGCTTTCGCGGCTTATTGTCCGGTTTTCAGATGTATTTGGCCGTTTTGATACGTTTTTTATGGCAGTTATCAATCGGTTTTTGATTAGGGTTTTTTTACGTTTATCTATCAATGATATTCTACCATAATCTCTAAAAACCTTACCACTAACCCTGAAACACTTAACCACTAGGTTATATTTCACAAGTGAATGTTTAAAAAACATTTTTAAAAACTTTAAGATCTATACCAAAAACCTTTAAAACCCCTAACTCTAAGTATAATATGATAAAGATATTATACATAAACTTTAAAAATCTATACCAAACAACCCTAACCCTAACCACTTAAAACATTTCCAAAAACTCTCTAACCACTAACCACTAGATATATATCACAAGTGATTTATACATAAACTTTAGAATCTATACCAAAAACATTAACCCTAACTAGTAAACACCTATACAAAAACTTATAAAACCTTAACCATAGTTGTAATCTCAACGTGATGTATACATAAACTTTAAAAACTATTACCAAAAACCATAAAACCCTATACCTATAACCGTATACAAAAAGTCGTAAACAAAACTAATCCACTATCGCTATATCCAAAACCTAAACACTAACTGCTAAACCCGAGATACCAAAACCATTAAACCCTCCCTCCTTAACCTCTAAACCCTATATCAAAAACCATAAACCCTAATCCATATACCCTTTCCAAAAACCCCCAAACCCCTAACCACTATACCCTATGCTAAAACCATAGAACACTAACCATTATGTATAATTATCACAAGTGATATATATACAATAATAACTTCCAAATTTATATACCAAAAAACCCTAAACCCTAAGCTAAAACTCTTAAACCCCCTAAACCACTAGATGAATATCACTAAAGTGTATTATACATAAATTCTAAAATCTATACCAAATCCTAACCATAGCAAATATAACCTTATACCAAAACCATTAAACCCTATCCACTCGGTATAACTCTCACTAAGTGTATATACATAAACTTTAACAAATAATATAGAAACCTTAACCTGTAACCAGTAAACCATATTCTAAAAATATAAACCTTAATACCCTTAACCAATAGGTAGAAATATCCATAGTGTTGTATACATAATAATTTAAACCTATACCAAAAACCCTAAACCCATAACCACTAAGCTTATACCCATATCCCTTAAACACAAACCCTATACCACTAGGTATAATATCACATATGAGGTATACATAAACCACTAACCCTACAAAAACCCTAAACAATAAACCCTAAACCACTAACCGCTAAATCCTTTACCATAAAACCCTAAAACCCTTAACCTACTAAACTATATTACCACTAAAGTAATCCTATACCAAAACCCTAAACAAAAAAAAAATAAAACAAAATCACGAAACACTAAACTCTATACCAACAAACCTAACCTAACAATAGAGATAAATTTATCACAAGTGAAATTATACATAAATTTTAAAAATCTATACCGAAACCGCTAAACCACTAAAACGCTTTTACAAAAACCCTAAACCCTAACCACTAGGTATAATATCACAAGTGCTTGTATAATAAAATTTAAAAACCTATACCAAAAACCCTTAACCTAACCTACCTAAAACTCTATTACAAAAAACACTAAACCTCTAACCACTAAAACTCTTTTAAAAAAACCCCATACCCGTACATTAATCCCTAAACACCTAAATCAATTAATACCCCTATACAAATCCTAAACACTAACGCAAAACCTTATAACATAACCCATAAACCTCCCCTATAACCACTAATACCTATACCAAAACTTAATACCTATACCACTCAACAATTATTATACACAACTCCTAAACCCCTAACCACTAGGTATAATTATCACAAATAAATTATAAACAGAAAAACTTTAAATCTATACTCAAAAATCCTAATACCCTAACAATTAACCCCTACAACCCCTAAACCACTAGGTATATATCCCAAAATGCAGAAATAACTATTAACTTTAAAATTTCTACCAAAAAAACCTAAAATGTAACCATTAAATCCTATACCAACACCCCTTAAATACCTAAACCACTAGGTATAATACCTAAACCACTTAGGTATAATATCACAAGTGATATATTCATAATCTGTTAAAATCTTTACCTAAAATTCTTAAATCCCTATACCAAAAATCTAAACCCTATATCCAATAATCCTAAACCCTAACCACTAGGTATAAGATCACAAAAGTGATATGTATACTTCTTAAAAACCTTATACCAAAAACCTAACACGGTTCACTAAACCCTTTATACCAAATAACATAATTTCACCTAACCACTAATCCCTATACAAAAATCCTAAACCCCATGCGATAACCTAAACCCCCTCCCTAACTCTATTCACTAGCCAAAAACTCTAAAAACCCGAACCACTATAACCCTATACCAATAACCCGAACCTAACCTCTAGGTATAATTTCACAAATGATTATTATACATAAACTTTAACAATATATACCAAAAAACCTTAAACCACTGACCACTACTCCTATACCAAAATATCCTAAACACTCAAACCAACTTGTGTAATATCACAAGTGATATATATACATAAACTTTTAAATCTATACCCTAAACCCTAAATCCCTAACCACTAACTACACCCCTAAAACCCTAACCACTAAACCCTATACCAATACCTTTATAAAGTAAGATTCACCCGTGGCTTAACATTTATTACCCTTGACATTGTAGTATCACCAGTGATAAATAAATAATAATAATATCTCATGTGATAAAGTAATATAATGTGACATTAGTCATGGTATTCCACATATAATTAATATCTCATGTGATAAAAAGCTATATAATGTGGCACTACTGTGGGTATTTTTGAAATTCTTCTTATGTAATCATGTTATGTATCATTGTAATAGTATTACTGTTAGTTGGATTAAAAGGGTTTTTAAAAACCTAGTTTTGTGATGGAAAATTAGTGTTTTAGTTTAATTTTCACAAATTATGTTTGATATATGGTTAGAATGGTAAATATGTTTATTTTTTAATGTCAAACATGATAAATTATTTAATGTTTTACTCAAATATTTATGCTCATTTCATGACATCATGTTGAGTGTTAAAACTTATGGATATGTTATATCACATGTGATACTTCAAGCGGGTTTGATTATAAAAAATAAAATTCTTCGTTATTCACCAACTTCTATAAATAAAGTGTTTTGATTTGAAGGTTCAAAAATTATGTGTGATAAATGGTTAGAAAGCTAAGAATGTGTACTTTTCAATGCCAATAACGATGAATCAGTTGGAGTTTCACACAAATATATATACCTGTTTTACGAAAGCATGTGAAGTGTTCTAACTTACAGATTAGTGTAATATCACTAGTGATATATCAAACAAAAAAAATACCAAAAAAACAAAAAAAAAAGTTTGTCGAAAGTATATGAAAGTGCCCCTCTATTGAAAGATAATTAAATGCTCGTCACGATGGTGTAATTTATGTATCTTAACGTTTTACGATTTTTGCGATATGCAAATTTTAAAAAATAAGGGTGAAAATGTGTTTTAATTAAAAAACACAAAGGTAGGAAGGGGGTGGTGGATGTTTTTTTAAGGTTTAATGTTGTTCATTAGATAAAATTAAATCTTAGATTAATCCCCACCATTAGATCAAACCCAAATAAATGGTGGAGATTTGTCCTTTGGTATGTGAGGAGAAACTAGTATGCAAATGAATTTTTCTCAACAGTATGCTAATTTGTATGTGCACTTTTGTCTAAATTGATATATCATTCCATTTTCTATTGTCACTACACCAAACGCTTCCAAGTTAGGACTTTAACAGTAGAGAACAACCATTAGACGTACCGCCACGAGCTTTCAAACGAGAGTAAAGCTAACAACGCAAAGGGAACGTTATTACAATAGTGCAATGTCAATACACAAACACCCAAACAATCATGAAACATAATTCATTTCCGCATCAATGCACTTCCAACTACATCATCATTATCCGTTGTATGCTGAGAAGAGTTTGTCACATTTGGGAATGTAGCGGCCCCTTTATCATGCGATTTAGCAATATCTTCACCAGCCCCGTCCATTGATGTATTAACATGATGTGTAGAATCATTTGGTTGAGTAGTACTCGTCTTAACAGGATGAGATTTAATAACAGGCGGATATACATACTTCGGCTTAGGTTTAGAAAACTTAATGCCTTCAATATGACGAGGTTTCTGTTTAGCATTTTGCTTTTTACGAGTGACTTGCTCAAAACCATCATTCCCATTATGAGTTGGAATTCCATTCGTTACCTTCTTAGGCAATCCACATCCATGTGTTAAATTTTTTTACATGTTTCATCCATTATAGTTTAATCCAAGGCAAC
>BQNB010040550.1:16422-46257 GCA_026074375.1 Tanacetum coccineum
TATCTTGTGCTATTGATCTATGAAGTAACATTCCCCAACCCATATTTCCGCTGCGACCCATTTTGGGGGTGTTACATGTACCACCCTCAAGAACTGATTGGGATATATTGTTTCAACCGATGTTTGATGAATTACTCACTCCTCCACCAAGTGTTGATCTCCCAGCCCCTGAAGTCATTGCTCTAATTGATGAAGTAGTTGCTCCAGTTCCCGCTGTATCAACCGGTTCACCTTCCTCAACAACAGTTGACCAAGATGCACCATCACCAAGTAACTCTCAACCAACACCCGAAACTCAACCTCCCGTCATTCCTAACAAGGTTGAAGAAGACAATCCTGATATTGAAGTTGCACATATAGGTAATGATCCATACTTTGGTATCCCAATTCCAGAAATCCTTTTTGATCAATCTTCATCGTCGGATTCTATTCATACAATTGTGCATCCCGATCACCAAATTTCTGAACACAATAGCAAATGGACTAAGGATCACCCACTTGAAAATATAATCGGTGAACTCGATAGACCAGTTTCCACAAGGCTGCAGTTACATGAGCAAGCTCTTTTCTGTTACTACGATGCTTTCCTCACTGCTGTTGAACCCAAGATGTATAAAGATGCTTTGACTCAATCCTGTTGGATCGAACCAATGCAAGAAGAGCTCAATGAGTTCGAATGACTTGAAGTATGGGAGCTCGTACCCCGACCAGATAAAGTTATGGTTATTACTTTAAAGTGGATCTACAAAGTAAAGCTAGATGAACTGGGAGGTATTCTAAAGAATAAGGCTCGATTAGTGGCTCGTGGTTACCGTCAAGAAGAGGGAATTGATTTTGAAGAGTATTTTGCTCCGGTTATAAGATTGGAGGCTATAAGGATTTTTCTTGCATTTGCCGCTCATATGAACATGGTTGTCTACCAAATGGATGTCAAGACTGTGTTTCTGAATGGTAATTTGCGGGAAGAAGTTTATGTTAGCCAGCCAGACGGTTTTGTGGATCCAGATAACCCCAATCACGTGTACAAGCTAAAGAAAGCTCTTTATGGGTTGAAACAAGCTCCACGCGCGTGGTACGATATGTTGTCTTCGTTCCTGATATCCCAAGACTTCTCTAAAGGCTCAGTGGATCCTACTCTGTTCATCCATAAGGAAGGAAAAGAATTACTTCTGGTACAAGTATATGTCGATGATATTATCTTTGCTGCATCTACACCTGAACTTTGTGACCCATTTGCTAAAATTATGTGTTCAAAATTTAAGATGTCAATGATGGGCAAAATCTCATTTTTCTTAGGACTAAAGATTTTCCAAAATCCCAGAGGCATCTTTAATAACCAATCAAAATATGCCCTTAAATCTTTAAAGAAATACGGCTTTGATTCCTATGACCCAGTGGATACTCCCATGGTGGAGAAGTCCAAACTGGATGAGGATAAAGAAGGGAAAGCGGTTGATCTATAACACTATCGTGGTATGATTGGCACCCTCCTTTATCCCACAGCTAGTAGACCTGACCTACAATTTTCTATATGCATGTGTGCCCGGTATCAGGCTCGGCCTACCGAAAAGAACTTACATACGGTCAAAAGGATCTTTCGGTATCTAAGAGGAACCGTCAATCAGGGACTATGGTATCCAAAGGATTCTTCAATTACACTAACAACATTTGTAGATGCAGATCATGCTGGTTGTCAAGATACACGCCGTAGCACATCTGGTAGTATGCAGTTTTTGGGAGATAGACTCGTTAGCTGGTCATCAAAAAGGCAAAAAAGCGCTGCGATATCCAGTACGGAAGCTGAATATATTGCTATGTCGGGATGTTGTGCTCAAATTCTTTGGATGAGATCACAGCTTACCGACTATGGCCTTGGATTCAATAAAATTCCAATGTACTGTGATAACAAAAGCGCTATTGCCTTAAGCTGCAACAATGTTCAACATTCCAGGTCGAAGCATATAGACATCAGATTTCACTTTATCAAGGAGCATGTTGAGAATGGGGTGATTGAACTTTACTTTGTCAATACGGAGTATCAACTGGCGGACATCTTCACAAAAGCCCTTGCAAGAGAAAGAATTGAATTTCTTATCAACAAGCTGGGAATGCGGAGTTTTACGCCAGAGACTCTGAAACAATTGGCAGATGAAGTTGATGAATAGTGGTGGTACCTATTCAAATATCATGTATCATATGTATATATATTAAAACCATAAAAACCAAAAAGATTTTTCCTTTTCAGAAATTTTTTATAAAAACAAAATACAAAAATATAAAATCTTCAAAACCAAATAAAAAAAATTAAAAAATGGAAAAATATAAAAAGAGGTAATAATGGCATGTCTTCTGAAAATCGATAACATTTACGGTCTTAGAAATGTCATTCAATAATGATACGAGGCTGTAAATGAAGTTCGAGCAGAAGTTTCAAATGTTTTCAAAACATGCCAAATGGCTTGCTATTATTTCAGATAGCAACCCGGTCATCATCTTAAAGGCAAGTATTCCATCAAAAAGGAAACTTGACCTCTCAACGGGAATTTATTCTCGGGCATGATCTACTTTATGACCATGCAAAGGCTTGTGATTACTTTGCATCACAACCCGTGCTTCCTATATACCATTAGTGTACGTGTCAGTGCGCTTATGAGTTAAAATAAGAGAAAATAAAGTTGTCTTCACAATGAATTAGTGTTTTCAGTAACCCCAAAAGGTTTTTAAAAGACAATTCGACCACTCAAACAATGATAACAGCTCTTTAAATAGAAAATGGGTCGTTATTTGAGGGGGAGAAAGTGTCATCAAATAATCTTTTAAAACAGTCTTTCAAAATAAGTCACTGAATAAACGGATAAAGTTTTTGATAATGACGGATAACAATTTCAAGGGGAGTTAATTTATATTAACTACAAGTGCTTTAGATGTCATTTGTTTAAATCTTTATGGACTTATTTTAAATTTGAGACTTAGTGAATTCAGGCCTTAAACTACATTCGATTAATATTGCCAACACCTCATAGTTTGTAAAAGACTTAGGAATGTTTAGAAATAATTACATAGTTTTAAAGACCTTGAAGTTGATTCTCACGGAATAGATCTAAGATATATTGATTCTTCAAACACGTTCTCGAGTATGTGTGTATACAAGGTTTTGCTGATTCTAACGTGTCGAAACCAGCAAGGGGGAAGGAGTAGATGTATACTTGATAGTGTCCTTGGCCTTCTTTTGAGGTTTGTTTCTTTTGTCTTTTGAGGTTAACTTCTTTTAATTTTAGGCCTTTTTGAATCTTTCGGTGCACTATTTCAATCTCATGGTGGAAGAGACATCTCTTCATTAGTCAGTATGCATCATTTGAGTCCCCAGGGGGAAGTGTTGGGAGTATAATTATTTAAAACGTGAGAAGAATTATGTCTGATTCAATTAATGTTTTACCCGACCGGTCAATCCCTAAGCGTATTCTTAAAAAAGTAGGTATATATTATAGAAGAGGTACACATAAGTATGATGATTCCTTTAGATTGTCAGTATCCTGTAGGAAGAAATGACTTCTTCCGAGACTTAGTTGACTTTGGACTTATCATTTCGACTATTTAGAGGGAATAATTGTGACATCCGAGACTTAGTTGACTTTGGTGTTTCAATTTATATCATCACTATCCTGAAGAGAGAAATGCGCTCATCCGGGACTTAATTGACTTTGGTGTTGTTGTATCAAATTCTTGAAAGGGTTAATTGTGTACTTTGGATATCTAGGATTTATACATCAAGACTGCTTGACGTGGCTTGCAAGAAAGTTCTGAATCTACTCAAAAAAGGATTGTTGGTTTAGGGGGAAGCTAAGACAACATCACCAACCACACAAGCTCAAGTTACATGTGTATTTGAATCTGTTTCATACTCGAAGTTTGATGCAAAGACTTTTGTAACTTGGAAAGAAAGTTAAATCAATGTCGAAGAGCGCTTGGACAGTGAAAGATCAGATTGATAACTTCTTGAAAGAAAGAAGGTTAATGAGGAGCTTAGAAAATGTCATTGGTGGGAGATTGTATGAAGGAGACCTACGGCTGCTACAAAGGACCATATGATTTCATCATATGATGTTCTCATCATTCAGGTCAAATCTTCGTATATAATAAACATGTGAATATGTACATAAGTAGTAAAATACTTAGGCTTATGTGGTGTTCGAGTACAATGATTTTTCAAGAGGTTTTCACAAAATTCAAAATCTTTCAAAATTTTGTTCTCAACACTATATCATATCCCTCATACTTTGAGGGGGAGCATTAAAATGTTCATGATAGTTATTATGTAACATTTTGTCCCCGAACGTTTAATCAATTGATATCCAAAATATCAAGGGATTAACATTTTAGATAAGGGGAGAAAATGTGATTAAACTGAATCTAATTTGTATTGAAATGTGATCAGATAAA
The DNA here is from genome assembly GCA_026074375.1 of Tanacetum coccineum. Lineage (NCBI taxonomy): Eukaryota > Viridiplantae > Streptophyta > Magnoliopsida > Asterales > Asteraceae > Tanacetum > Tanacetum coccineum. Next base: position 20,863 of record BQNB010040550.1, read on the forward strand.
ATGGACTCAATGCACTCCACACTTAGCATGTACTATGATTACGATGCACATGTTAAGGGGGAGCTTTTAGTGATGATGAAAAACTCTCAAAGTGTAAATCTTTTGATATTTATATCAAACACTTTGATTGAAATTTTCAATGATTTTGGTTTTGATTGAGATGGAATACCCAAAAGACCAACTATGTACTTAAATTTATAGAGCTATAAGGTGGTTAGGCATAGGTATTCAAATCCCATGATCCAGCCATAACTGGAGGGATCTACCCAGGGATATCCATTAGATAGTGTAGACGTCCTTAGGTATGATACAAAAGGAGAAAAAGTGAGAATCAGGAATAATGCCGACTGAGATGGAGTTAACACTAGAATAAACCCAACAAGGTGTTAGTTATGAAGTCTCGATAAGCATTGAAGGGGTAGAAAAATGAAAACAAAATGTAAGGATAAAGGGTGAAAAGAAAGAAGCCCTCCATACACTTAGGCAGAAACCGGGTCAATACATAAAATGTCAAAAACACTAAGTTATTTTCTAACATTGAAGACAGTCATGGACCATGTGACGCTATACACAACCCTCCCTAGCCACTCAAGGTCTCTCAACAGACTCTTGTTTCATTTCTCACGGAGATTACACGCATTTCTATCAACTTTCTCACTCCGAGTTAGTTGATATTGAAAAGGTGGCAGTCTGCTCTAGTCTCTGATCACTAAAATCAAAGTGTACTATTGAGTCTAGAGCCAAAAGAGATCATCTATAAATCTCATTAGGACACTTGTCAAATTATGCTTGCTAAGTCACACAATGTGAATAACAAGATATATATTAAGAGTCCTACGCATTATCCTTGTGATTTTGCCAGAACATCCGAGTGATATCATTCACAATGAAGATGGAAATCCTGCTTGAGCCAACATCAAACAAGCTCATGGTAGGTGACTTGTGTGATTCTATACGAATCAAACTTGTGACAACTGGAAAGAAACGATGGTGCGATTCTATAAGAATCAAACTTGTTCCAGGTTATGAATTGACGATTGATGATGAATTTTGAAATGATTAACACTCTCGATGTGTCACAAAACCACTTTAGCAAGTGACACGTCGATTGATTTTTAAATCAATTTTTTATTTCAATCGGTGAGATAGTAACTCGTTGGTTCACTCTTATCGTGTTGTCTGCTTTGAGACGTTCCGATAATGAGAACATGTTGAGTTTGATGAATCTGATACACATGTGTTAGAAAGACTCAATACTTCAGCTGGAAATCCTATCAAGGAGATTCTTCTTAAATTGAATCTACCTGATCACAGGTCGATCCTCACGGATTCGAAGGTTACTCCAACCAAACACGGGCGAATGACAAAGCCATATTCGTCCCCCCGCTTTATTGCTAACTGTTTTATTTCAGAATATATCATATAGGTGACATGAGGTACCTGATTTCTAGCTGACTTAACAGAATTTCATTAGCCACATGCTCATACCCGACCGACAAATATAAAGACATCATGAAAGCTCAAGTACATGTTTCAAGACTTCTGCTACTCTGATACCGTACGTCTTTCTTGAAGTGACGAAGTATTAAAGTCAACGAATTTCAAAGAAGTTTCCGTCACTCGGATACCGAACGTCGTTCTCGAAGTGACGAAGTATTAAAGTTAAAGAATTTCAAGAAAGATGCAACATTAAAGCTTTTTAAGTCAACAAATCAAGAAAAGGTATGAGCATGTCGGTCCAGAAGTTACAAGTTCACAAGATGGAAAAGTTAACAAGATGGCGAAACGAGATTATGCTTGGTTGATGATCTCAAGGTGTTCACATTCGAGACAAGCTAAGGAACAAGCTCAAGACCTAAAGTCTATGATCACTACATCAAATCGCAAGTTAATGATTGAAGTTAAAGACTACGAGCTCAAGACTAAAGTCAAAGCATATATGCTAAGTTTAAATTTTTGTAAATTGGAGTAACCTCCCTTAGGAGGAGATTGTTAGGAACAAGAAAAGTCTCGGTCACTTCTAATATTAACTAGTCAAAGTCCGTAGTTAGTCAATGTTTAGTTTATAAGCTAATATGGCCCAAAGGCCCATGGAAAGCCTTACTAGGCCCATGGCCGGCCACCCTTGGTGTATAAATACCCTCTCCATGCCTTGGAGAGGGTGGTTGGTTGGTTGTATGTTTCATTTCCACATAATGCATTTCATGTTCTCTACTTTCTCTCACTAGAAAATACATCCTTCCTGCCACTTTCTCTCTCTAGTTCTTGGTTCATATATCAAAGATTACTTGTATTCTACACAAGTACACAACCAAACACCCCACGAAATAGGAAGATAAAAACACTCAAATCACTCAAGTAATCTATGTGGTAACATGTAACTAATTCGCTTAATTGCTCGGTCGTGACGAGTATTCTATAATAGACTTGGCAAGGATACACATCTCCACTACTAGAGCTAAGGAGTAACAAGTTTATAAAGGTAAAATGGGTTTTTTGTAATAAGTCTTCGGGTTGATTACTCTAACTAATCTTTATCGATACCAATATTCCAGGAGGGCGACAAAGACCACACATACACACCCGTAATGACGGGATAGACACATGTGACTGCTCACTCCCACCTCGAATAAGCTAAAGAGTAGGACTAGTAGAGTAATATAGGGTATGGATCTTCTAACTTTCATCAATAGTAATAAACTAACAAGGCAGCTGAGACATGCATACATGGCCATAATGACAGAATAGACATGTACGCTCGATCACATCCTCATTAGCATAGAACCCATGGTTAATGATTAGGAAAGGGCATTAAATTGTTGTTGAACAAAAATTACGAAACAAATAGACTAAGTCCAAGATATAAGTTGCTAGACACTTTTTCCTGACCGTTACTATGATAAAGACACAACTATTTACAAACGTCTTTGTCGATAGAAATAATGCCTAAAAACATTATTAATATTTTTCACATCTTTACGTTTTGATAATCACAAAATATAAAAACGTTCAATGTAAAATTAAACGTAAACACGTAATTAGTAGTAAATTTTCATTTCGAAAATTATATCACTTTAAGGTATGAATAAATTAATGCTTAATGCATTTTATGATCAAAGGAAATTTTTATTCAACCTCACACTTTTATAAAATGTTGTAAACATTTTTATAAACATTACAAAACATTTTCTACAGTTAAAAAAAATATTTTATTCAAAATAAATATTTAGAAATTCAAATTTTCAGACCTAATATAACACCCTGTGTTTTCAAGTCTTTGACGACGTCAATAAATGTACTATTTATTTTTATTATTGTACGTGTTTGCTTAAAAATTTTAAACGTTAAGTTAAATCGCGTACGCCAAAAATTAGCGTTCAATCCGAAAAGACCAATATCACACATCAGTCAATGCTGCATTTGTTGAGGCCTTTGAAAGTCTCGTTTAAACGGGGAATCTATAACACCCTGTGGTTTTTCAAGTCATTGACACGTCAACAAATTCACAAAAGACCTTTTTGTATGGTACGCCATTGGCGGTTGAAATTGGTAAACGAATAAGTTAAAATCGGGTACTCCAAAAATTAACGTTCAATGTAAACGGCTTCAAACAATTAAAATGTTTTAACCATAAGCAATGTTATAAATTATTTTAAGGATAATTATTAACCTTGTTCATTTTATTTTTATCGGATACGTTAAGTGTATACGTTTCGCGATAAATTGCGTTTAGGCACTCCCGGAACCACGAAAACTTTTCTACGCTTCAACAAATACCCACGTTTATACCCAATACCCAAAATTTACTCAATATTATCATACTTATACATCTAAAACCGGATTCATAGAGAAAAGAACAAAAAGATACAAGTTGAGAACACATTTCCATGTTTTCATGGGATGTTCTCAACTATTTGAGGACATACCCCATCCCTACCATCCCTTGACCCATGACTAAGACTAAGGCCATCCCTAGGACACCCCTTATGTCTCCTTGACTAGTCTAACTAGTTTATTACTTATACATTGCATAAGGAAACACATACATCACCAACACTTAGAAAAATCAACCAAAAACCTCTCTTTTCTTTTTGCCTCCACCATGGCCACACAAAAAACACCTCCCAACCAAATCCATACAAAATTTTCTACAAACCTTACACTTCTATATACACATATCATAAGATGTACTAAGACATTTGCAAGCATTGGTTAACCATTTCCAAGTTATAATCAAGAAAAAGGAAGCTAGGGTTTAGTTAAGAAGCTAAGGGTTTATTAATTCAAGTTTGGTTTTGTGGCTAAACAAGGTTTTAGTACTTGTACCAAGCTTGGTTTTTGTGGCTAAACAAGGGTCTAGTACTAGCACATCATCATCATCATACCTCATAAGGTCCATTTAAACTCTTTATGTTGCTATAACTTTCATTATTATGCATATGATATTTCTATTTAGCTTATATCACCATTTAAGTTTTAATCATGAAAATAAAGTTTTCACTTGAAATGACCACATGGATTACTTTTATATATGTTATGTTATTACTTTCATCATGTTAAAAAGGATGAGAAAATGTTGTATCATATTGTTTTGGTGTAAACATGATTATGGATTAATTAGGGTTTTCATAGTTTCATAATATGTTTCAACTTAAAGAAATACATAAGACATGTTAATATTGAGTATGGACTTTTAATCATGTTAATAGAACACTAAAATAAGGTCATATGGAAAGAAATACACTTGTACCCATTTGGTTATGTATAAAAATGATTATTGACAAAACTAGTAAATTAGAGATTTCTTAAGTAAAGTTATAATTTTAAGTATTATCATGGATTAGTTAACCTTGGTAACTTGGACACATAAGGACTATTATGGACAAGTAAGTGATAATATAAGGATGATATATAATATACAAGATATATGAGACTTGTGGTAAAATACAAAAGTGGTAAAGTATAAAGAAAAGATCAAAAATGGACTTAACAAACAAGCATAAACATTCTGTCCCAAATTCGAATTTTTACATACTCATTTTATATTTTTATAAGATAATACATTTCACGACGATTCCGAAAAAGTAAGAAACTTGTTAAACGGATTAATAACGAAAAAGTTACGTTAAAAACAAGTTATACGTTAATAAACGAAGTCGTAAATAAATTTTTATAAAAACATTTTTATAAAAATTTCAAACAGCAAGGGTTAGTATTTTTAATAAATAATACATATTTTTAGGATTCCAAAATGATAAGAATCGTAATTTTTCAATTAATAACGAACGAGTTATGAATTTCGCGAGTTTACGACAATTAATACTTTTATAAAACTATTTTTATAAAAGTTACTATTCATGACAGAAAGTTATATTTTTGTAAACCTCATAAAAATATAGAACTTTCAAATACGAGAACGTCCTCGAAAGAATCATTGTTTAAAAAACGAGCTATAACGATAAAACACGTCATTTACGGGTTTTACGCGCGAATACGGTTTTATTAAAGCTCACGTCTGATCGTGAACAGTAAAAGTTACTGTTCACCAGTAGGTTCGAAATTCAAAATGTCGTTTATGGATACCCGTTCTTAATACGAAAGAGGACATAAGAAACGGGGATTCGACTTAAAACGCGAAAGTTACGCCAGTTTTACTAAACGGTTAATTATACTTTATTTTTTTCATTTGTTTTATACCTTGAAAAAGTATTTACTTATTAAACACAATTTTACCAAAAACCAATTAGTTGGTTGATTGAGCAATATTAGAATAGTATGTGGTTTATCAAAAGTACTAGCATTACTAGGGAGTTTCATAATGAGGCCTCTTGGATGGCGTTTCGACGAGGTGTTGATTTCCGATTTAAAGTGTCTAAACTCCTCGAACCGTCCGGTCATGACTCTTTATTATGATAGCCTTTCGTGTCCGATCGATAGTACGATGTAAGCAAACTATTAGATTATATTCAATGTTGTTAAAATAAAGTACTCGGTACTTATACGACTATGTAATTTAGGTATGCCATTCGATCTTATACGTGACGCTTTATCTGCTGATATTTGGATGATTATCAGAACTCAAGGTGAGTTACATAGCCCCACATTTTACATGCTTTGTTTTATAAGTTTTTGGGGTGAGAAACATGCAATGTTTTACAATGGACCACAAGTGGTTAAGTTATCCATATTATGATTACATGTGCCAAGTTAACGATTTAAACCAATCTGTGCCCATTATCATGAACTGGTAATCTTCGAGCGCGAATGTTTATGAATTGATCTATTGGGTTTCGCACCCGTTCGGCGTGATTAGCTATCACTAGTGAAAGAAACGTTTACCATGTCGAATATAGGATGTTGCGGGTCTAGAACATAACCTCGGCAATAAGGCATTAATTGGCATCCATTACATGTCAAGCTTCAGTGTTCTTGAGCTATAGAGCAAACGTAATTACATTTATATGATATCTTGATTGTTTGCATTATCATTACACTTGGGGAAATCTTGTGGTCCTACAATATAGGATTTATAAAAACCTTGAATTCACCACATATTGTGAGTTTTTTTTTAAGCAATGTTTTTTCAGGGATCAATAAGCTCAAGGTGCGATGGATCATTGGTGGTTTGATTTGGATGTCTTGCATTTAAGATTTTTGTCGCATTTCATTTTGTAATCTGTTATGGGCTGAAATCTTTGTATTTGATAAGTGAACAAGGTTAAGCTACGGGTTATGTAACTATGACTTTGTTAAATCCAATTGTATGTTTTCAAACGATTTTTGGTCGTTCTATATAAATCTTGTGTTATTGATCTGAGAAGTAACACGCCCCGGACCCATATTCCGCTGCGACCCAATTTGGGGGTGTTACAGATTGGTATCAAGAGCCAAGGTTATAGAGAACCAGGTCAAATGTTTTTGCTGGACTATAACCATTTTCAAGAGTGTTTTTATAACAAAGGGATTTACACGGGACATACATATGTGCATACATTCATGCATACACTACTTGTTGCATTAGTTGGTTGGACTAGATGCATTCATAATTGATATACGTGTTTATATTATAGTACGTATATTACTATGAGGGTATATTGCATATATACAAAGATGAGTTTGCATTCTTTCGCGCAACTCTACAATTATTTATATAATGGCTATTTATATAAATAGGGGAATATTTCTTTAGGCAAGGTAGTACGATAAGCTCGTAGGTCCTAAGCGCTACCTAAACATTAAGCTATCGAATATGATACCTTACCATCATTCATTTATGCCATAAGTGCATACTCGTATTTACCATACCAGCCTTATATAATATATTTATATAAGTTAAGTTTTGCTCGTTGCAAGCTGTTATGTTCTCATTATCGACAGTTACCTACACATCTGTTCATATTAGTTCCGAGCCATAAGAGATTACAGTGAGCTTTTGATGTGGAGCTAGAGGAACCGATGAAGGATCAACCTCTATCTGCTGATGCCTCACCTACAGCCCTATCACCAGGTCACATTGCTGACTCCAATCCGGAAGAGGATAAAGAGGACCCTGAGGAGGATCCTGCTGACCATCCTGCCAACGGATGAGACAATTATGATAATAAGTCATCTGATGATGACAACGATGATGATGTTGAGAAGGATGAGGAGGACGAGGAGGAGGAGGAGCACCTAGCTCCGGCCGACCCTTCTACTGTACCTACAGATGATCCTGTCCCCTCAAGCTGAGAATACAGAGACATTTGAGACAAATGAGTCTGTTTCTACATAATCCACCTCTCCGCACCACATCATCTTATTTCCTGAAACCAAATCCCATGCGGTACGGATGTCTATTTAACACCATACTCTACGATCACCATCTGCTGAGGCATGCATTACCGAGTTTGCTGCTGCACTACCTTCATCGTCACCACCACTAGAGAATGTTAAGTCACTTAAAGATAACATAAGAGTCTAGCATCTAAAATCTTGAGAGGCACCCTGGCCATAGACAAATAGATTTGTCAGTGTAGCTCATTTTGTATTCCACTAAACTTGAGTAATACTCAGTTGGTAGTGTTAATAAAAAGCTTGTACTCTTTTACTCATGTAAAACGATGTATTAAGTATTAACTTACATTGTTGGTTATGATCATGCTACTGTACGATGGGGATTTATTTATGCCATGGTTGCGGTTATCTTATATCTATGCATAACGTTGTCTCACCTTACCTACTTGTTGGGATCACGGAGTGTCATGATTTTCCCTTGAATGAAACTTCATATACATTTTGTTCCCTGTGACTTTCAGGAAACAATGACAACTGTTGATCAAGGGATGAGTGTTGAGGAAATTGAGCGGGTTATAGCCGAGCGAGTGGTTAATGCTATCGAGGCTATTGCCATTTATGAGACGAAAACCAACATGGCCCGTAAGTCAATAAGCCAGACCGAACAACAAGAATACAAGGTAGCAGAGAATGCTAACAACAAGAGAAAGTGGGAAGGTAACCACAATGGGCAATGTACTGTAAAGTTCGGGAATTGCAAGAAGGTTGACCACATGACCCAGGATTGTAGGAATCCTGCTGCTGCTAGGAATCAGCGAACTCACGCCTGTTATGAGTGTGGAAGTCTGAGACACTTCAAGAGTGAGTGTCCAATAGTGAAGTTCCAGAAACGTGTGGATAAAAAGATCAGAACTGTCTAAAACCAAGTCTTGGTATGGCCACGACCGTCCTCTCTCATTTGAACTTTGGTTCATATCAATCATTGGCAAGACATATACCATGTTACGCGGGGTCTCCCTAAACTCAAGTTGAAAAGATTATTTATGTTCCGGCATAGTGCATTAGGCAAAAAAAAAAAGTCTAAGAAACCACAAACTCAAATCTGAAGACACCAATCCAAGAAAAACTCTACCTGTCTATGCATATGGATCTATGTGGGCCAATACGTGTCGCGAGTGTAGTGGGAAAGAAGTAACATCCTCGTTATTGTAGATGACTACTCCCATTTACTTGGGTAAAAATGGCTTGCGAATCAAAAGATGAAGCTCCAGTTTTTTATATCCAACTTCTTGAAGATGATCTAGTACGACTTAAGGAAACCGTCCGACCGAATAGAAACAGATAATGAACAGAGTTTGTTATTCAGACTTGCGTGAAATTATGAGAAGGTTTGGACATCTCTCATGAAACTCAGTTGCACGCTCCTCCCACAGCAAAACTGTTGTTGAAAGACGAAATCGTACCTAATTGAAGGCAAACGCACTATGTTATTTATATGCAAAAGCTCCTTTAATTCTATGGGCCGAAGCGGTTGCCACACCCTGTTTATACCCAAAAAATACGTTCCATGATACGTCGTCAGCCACGGCAAAACACCATATGACTTTTGCCCAACAAACCTCCCGATCTATCTTAGCTAACATGTGTTTGGTGCACTGTGTTTACCCAACAATGATAGTTGAATTTGGGCAAGTTACAACCAAAGGCTGATAATGGTATTTTCATTGGATAATGCACCCACAAAAAAGCTTTCCGGATTTACAACAGACGTACCAGACGAATAATAAAACTATTCACTTGATTTTGATGAGCTACCGCGAGGCTTCTGAACACAGCAGATCAGGACCCGCCTTCAAGACATGAACTCCCCTGTATCACTCAGTTTTTCAGGACTCTGCCAAACCCCGTCTCCTTCAACACCATTTGTACCACCATTGAGATCTGACGGGATTTTGTTGTTTCAACCATTGTTGTCGAGTCCTTACTGATTGATTTCCATGCACCAGAAGTCATTGCTCCTATTCCGGAAGCAGTCACACCTGAACATGCGGTATCAACTAGTTCACCTTCCTCAACTACAGTTGATCAAGATGCACCATCACCAAGTACCTCTCATACAACACAAGGAACTCAAACTCCAATTATTTCTCATGATGTTGAAGAAGATAATCATGATATTGAAGTTGCACATATGGGTAATGATCCGTACTTCGTATTCCAATTCAAAAGTTCCTTCTGATCAATCTTCATCAGACGTTATTCATACAATTGTGCATCCCGATCACTAAGTTTCTGAGCACACTAGCAAATGGACGAAGGATCACCCACTTGAGAATATAACCGGTGCCCTTGACAGACCCATTTCCACACGTCTCCAACTTCATGAACAAACCCCCCCCATATTCTGTGAACATGAGGCCTTCCTAACATCAAGATCGAACCCAAAACAAACAAAGAACATTAACCCAAGCTGTATGATTGAAGCTATTCAAGAGAACTTCATGAATTGAACGTCTATAAGGTTGGGAACTTGTTTCCTCCTCCTGACAACGCATTTGTCATCATCTCTAAAGAGGATTCTATAAGGTTATACCTTGATGAGTTTAGGAAGGTATTCTGAAAAACAAGGCTCGGTTGGTCGCTCGTGGTTATCGTCAAGAAGAGGGTATTGATTTCGAAGAGTCATTCGCTCCAGTTGCAAGATTAGAGGCTATACGAATTTTTCTCGGGGGGGGGCCGTTTGCTGCTCACTATGAACAAGGTCATCATCATAATGGACGTGAAGACTGCGTTTCTGAATGGTAATCTGCGAGAAGAAGTTTATGTTAGCCAACCGGACGGATTTGTGGATCCAGACAAACCTAACCACGTATACAAGCTTAAGAAAGCTCTTTATGGGTTGAAACAAGCTCCACGTGCGTGGTATGATATGTTGTCTTCATTCCTGATCTCCAATGACTTCTCCAAAGGCTCAGTGGATCCTACTCTGTTCATCCGTAGAGAAGGCAACGAACTAATTCTGGTACAAATCTATGTCGATGATATTATCTTTGCTGCCTCTACTCCTGAACTGTGTGATCTATTTGCTAAATATAGTGTTCAAAATTCCAGAGTCCGATGATGGGAAAAATCTCATTTTTCTTAGGACTACAGATTTCTCAAAGTCCCAGAGGCATCTTCATAAACCAATCTAAATATGCTCTTGAATCACTTAAAAAATATGGCTATGAATCTTGTGACCCAGTGGATACTCCCATGGTGGAGAAGTCCAAACTGGATGAGGATAAAGAAGGGAACGCTGTAGATCCATCACATTATCGTGTTGGTATGATTGGCACCCTCCTTTAGCTTACGCCAGTAAAACCTGCCTATCAATTTTGCTATATGCATGTGTGCTCGGTATCAGGCTCGGCCTACCGAAAGCACCTAAATGTAGTAAAAAGGATCTTTCGGTACCTAAAAGGAACCGTTCATCGGGGCCTTTGGTATCCGAAGGATTCTTCCTTTGCACTAACAGCATTTTGCAGAAGCGGATCATTCTGGTTGTCCAAGAAACACGCCGGAGTACTTCTGCCAGTGATACAACTTTTGGGTATAGACTTGTAAGCTGGTCGTCCTAAAAGGCAGAAAAGCGCTGCGATATCCAGTACGGAAGCTGAATTATATTCTTTGTCCGGTTGTTGTGCTCAGAGTCCTTTGGATGAGATCCGCAACTTTACGACTATGGCCCTATTGGTTGCAATAAAAATTCCAATGTACTGAGGGATAACAAAGCGCTATTGCTATGGCGCAACAATGTTCAACATTCCAGGATCCAAGCATATAGACATCCCGGATTTCACTTCACAAGGAGCATGTTGAGAATGTGTGATCGAACTTTACTTTGTCAATACGAATAAGCAACTGCGGACATCTTCCACTAAAGCACTTTGTGATGAAGAAGAATTGAATTTCTTATCAACAAGCTAGGAATGCGGAGTTTTACGCCGAAGACTCTGAAACAATTGGCAGATGAAGTTGATGAATAGTGGTGGTACCTATTCAAATATACTGTATAAATACGTAAATACTTAAATCAGAAAAACACAAAAAGATTTTCATTTTAACTTTTATTTTTTTCTAAAAACATAAAAATCCAAAAATATTTTCTTTTATATATAAATTTTTTTACAAAAACAAAATACAAAATTGAAAAATTTAGAAAAATTCAAAAAGTAGTTTTATAATGGCATGTCTTCTGACATCGATAACATTTACGGTCTTAGAAATGTCATTTAACAATGATACAAGCCTGTAAATGAAGTTCGAGCAGAAGTTTCAATGTTTTCCCAACATGCCAAATGGCTTGCATTATTTCAGTAGCAACCCGTCCATCATCTTAAAGGAAAGTATTTCAAAAATACATCTTGGCCTTCTCAGCGGGAATTTATTCTCGGGCATGGTCCCTACTTTATGACCATCAAAAGGCTTGTGATTACTTTGGCATCACAACCCGTTTGCTTCTGTATCATAATGGAGCGTTTCAGTCATCTATGTGATTAAATAAGAGAAATCTTATTACTTGGTGTTTTGTTGTTTTGTCACATACGAAATCATATTCATCCTTCTGAAACAATTTTCAAAAATACATTTGACTTCTCAAACAATGTCTACAGCTCTTTAAATAGAAAACGAGACATTGTATGAGGGGAGAGAATGTCAAATTCTATTGTCATGAAAAGATGAACTGTTAAAAAGGGAAAAAGAATTAAACGATTATTTGTTGCCTTATGTGTTATCTTGTTTTAGCCTTTAGGGTGTAGTTTGCTAAAATTATGTCTATAAGTATGAAAGATAAAACATTTAGGACTATGTGAGAGCTAGTTGTTTAACTAAATATACCTTATAAAACTAATTGGCAGAAAAAAAAAAAAAAAAAATAAATTAATAAGTTGAGTAAACATGGAGGGCCAAAAGTGTCAAAGTGAAAATTCATTGATTCCACCATACCAATCCTCACCCCGTCCCATTTCACTGTACACGAACTCAACACTCACTCAAAAACACACTCAACCACACACACACGAACACATTACACTCGAACAACTTCCATCTAGCTGAATCACTCCTTTTCAAAACTAAGGTATAACTTTAACCTCGATCTTCATCTCCTAATCAACTCGAATCCCTAAAGGAATTGTGTGTTTTCGTCATTCTTGATCATAACAGCCCTAATTACAAAATTAGGGTTCGTCAAATCAAAAAGTGGTGAAAACGTGTAATTGTTAGAGGGCTTTTGTAGTTTTAGAAATAATAAATGTATAGGTTAACCTAGTTTGATCATTTGTTGTGTTAATAAATGTGTTATTGAAAGATTTGTGTTCGAAAAACTAGTGTAAAAGTGCGAAATAATTAAAACAATATGATATGTTTGTGTATGAGATTGTTATTGCTTAATGAAAATGCTAGTTTAGAGTCGATATTGCACAAATGTTAGACATCGATCGAGTATAAATCATATGGACCAAACAAATAATGTGTTATGAATCGAACGAGTGGCTAAGTGATAGGATCGAACGAGTGTATGTTGTAAAGGATCGAACGAGTGTATGTTGTAAAGGATCGAACGAGTGTATGTTGTAAAGGATCGAACGAGTGATGTTGTTAGATCGAACCGAGATGTATAGTGAAAGATTCGAACGAGTGTATGTTGTAAAGGATCGAACGAGTGTATGTTGTAAAGGATCGAACGAGTGTATGATAGAAAGGATCGAACGAGTGCCTAATTGCATGGATCGAACGAGCGCCTATGTGACTGGATCGAACGAGTGATGATTTAGTGTAGACCGAACGAGTGAATATTGAGAGGATCGAACGAGCACACGTTTGAGAGGATCGAACGAGCACATGCTCTAAGGACCGAACGAGTGCTTGTGTACATGGACCGAACAAGTGTAATTTCAGTGCAACTCAATCTAGCTATTCTTTGAGGACCGAACGAGTAAAGTTATCAACACTTGACCAATTTTTTGACATAACACACTTAAGATCAAATTTTTTTCTAACTAAGATTAAAATCAACAAATCTCTTAGTTTAAAATAGACAGCAAAAGCTTGACAAAACCAAGGTTAACTACACTCGACTTAATTGTTAGGATAGGTGCCTTTGTCTTATACGCTATTCGTCTATCTAAGTAGATTGATCTTCAAAAGTGCTAAAAGTCATAAAGGTTCTCATGAATGAATGATTGTGTTTTTCTTATAAACTGCACTCACTCTTTCTTAAACAGACTCATGGCACTCAATAAGCGATTAGATTTAGCCTTGGATGATGCATTGGTGGCTCTTGCTGACCGACTTAAGATTGGAAAATGTAATCTTCGCTTAAGTTCGGATGTCACATCAAAGGAAGCAACCCTTCAAGTGGTCTTTAATCGATGTGCTAAAGATCAACTCCTTTCCTACAAGCTTTCCAATCACGCAGATGCACCAGAGATCTACATGCAGGAATTTCTGGGCTTCTGCTTATGTTCACAATCGATCTGTCCGATTTAAGATGAATAACAAGAAACACATCATCGGTCTTGAGCAATTCAGGGACATTCTTCAAATTTGCCCTAAAGTCGGTAATAAGAAGTTTGTAGACCCACCTCTTGAGAAGGAGATCCTCATCTTTCTAGCTAGTCTTGGACATTCTGGAGATATAAGGAAGCTCACTAACGTTAATGTCAATAAACTGCATCAACCCTGGAGATCATTTGCTGCTTAATCAACAAATGTCTCAACGAACTTCCATCAATATGACAGTCTTCGTCTTTCTCAAGCTCAAATCTTGTGGGGTATGTACAATAAGAAGAACGTTGATTATGCATATCTTCTGTGGGAGGACTTCATTTTCAAGATTGAGAACAAAAGTACGAAGAAGGGCAGTGCGATGTACTATCCTTGGTTCACCAAATTAGTCGTCAACTTTGTGATGGAAAAAGATCCTTCAATCCCTAGACGAAACAAGGTCAATTGGCACATGGCCAGAGATGACCCCAAGTTCACTACAATCAATGTTAATCAGGAATGAAGCCACTCATTGTACGGGGCTATTCAGCCAGTGGCCATTAACCAACAAGGACAAATCCGCAACACGTGAATCTACAAAGAGTATTATGCTATGGCTTCAGGAACAATTCCTCCTAAGACAAAAGGAAGCAAGAAGAAAGCTAATACAGATGCAATCCTTAAACTGAAGCCTCCCACTGCCCCCAAGGAAAAGAAATCTGGAAAAGGAAAACAGAAGACTGCAGAGTTAGAGACTATCTCTGAGGCTGACTTGACAGAGGCTGAGCCAACTCAAATAATCACAAAGAGAAGCCGTCAAGAAATCATAGCTCGTCATGCTATTGGTTCTGGTGCAGATGAAGGAACTGTGTTATACCAGAGGGTTCCCGATGCACCTGAGTTATGACTCAAAGGATGATATCTCTTTGGAAATCAAGTGACGATGATCAAGATGGATAGCAAGCCTGAAGATGATGAAGATGCAGGTAAAAATGACGTTGATGAGACTACTCAGGATGATGAAGATGATGATGACCATGATGATGATGAGAAAGTTCAAGATGATAATGAACACGACGTTGATAAGACAACTCAAGAAGATGATGATGAAGAGCAGACTGAATCAGATGATGATGGTGATGATTTTGTTGCCATCCAAGCACCAACCATGATGATGAGAATAATACATGAAGAATATTCTGATGAAGATGATTCTAGTATTTCAACATCAAACGATGAAGATAGTGACAATGAAGATGAAGGAACGAATGTTGAAGGAGCAAAGTTGGATGAAGAGGCTACATATGAAGAGGATCAAGGAAATGAGGCAGTCAAAGATACAACTACCGATCTTGATGGAAGAGATAAAGTAATGACAGATGTTGAAGACACTCATGTGACCCTAACTCCGGTTAATCCTGATGGTCAACAACAGAGTTTCGTCGATCTTCTGGATCCGTCTCTAACATCTGAATCAAAACCAAGATACCGGTGTTGATGTTATTTTTGGACAACATACTGAAGCCACCTCTCTAATTGATACTCCTGTAACTGCCATTGTGGAGCCATCCTTTACTGCACAAACCAATCGCCCTCCAACACCGAATCCTCTCGTCATTCAAATACAACAACCACCAATTCTGACACCGGCTACTACTACAAGCTCCTCGCTACAAAATCTTCCTAACTGTATCGGTCGATCCGGCTTTGATCTTTGGCTGTTTCTTCACTCTTTTTCTTGTCTCTATCGTTCCTTGACGGTTTTGACTGGTTTTTCTTCTTTTTGTCTTTTTTATCCTTTCCTGCACAATTAGACACAAAAGCACACTTTTTCTATTCTTTTGGCATTTTTATGGCTTTTATTTGGCAAAATCCCGGGTTATTTAATGTATAATTAAGCAAATATCACTTTGCTTCATTTTTTGGCTTTGATTATAGACTAAAAGCGTTAGAAAACAACTTCTTAGAACTCAGATAAACAAATCAATATGCTGAAGCGCTCTCCTCTATTCCTGGCATCGTTGATCAATATCTAGCAAATAAAATGCAGGAAGCAGTGGATGTTGCAGTCCAATTGAAGTATGACAGAATTCGAGAAGAGTCTGATACTGCAAATCAACAATTCCTTAATTCAATCGATGAAGGAATGAAGAAAGTAATCAAGGAACAAGTCAAAAAGGAAGTCTCCAAAATTACTCTAAAATTACTCCAAAAATCGAGAAGTTAGTAATCGAACAACTCGAGTCTGAGGTTCTGGTACGATCATCAAAGGAAGCCAACACGTCTCATGCTGTAGCTGCTAATCTTTCAGAAAATGCTGAAAAAGATTTAATTGACAAGATGGATGCTAAAACTCTATCACAGGTCAGGCTTTCAAAAGGCAGCTCTACAAGGCATTAGTTGTGGTATGCAGCAGACAAAATCTGTTAGGATACATATGGCGATACGGTCACTATAAAAAGAATGAGACGGGAGCAGACGATGATCAAGAAACCCTACGCTGGACAGACGGGGTCCAAAAGAAGAGGGTCAGGAAAGTGCCTGCTTTCTTACCAGTGCTCAAGAGAAACGACAACACGACAGAAGGAAAGACTATACTACAGGTTTAAGATCACAGAATCTGCTAGCCATTTGCTCTGTAGAGGAAAACTATGCAAACTACAGATGTCTTTGAAGCACCTGCCAGCACACCAGGAGTTTGAAACAGGTGTCATGATGAACAAGCAGAAGAAGAGGTCCAACATCTTCCTGACTGGTTTCAACAACCTACACGACTACCTTCTCCTGATCATGCATGGAATAAGTCTGTTCCTGCCGTTCATGAATCTTGTCCAACCTTGGCTAAGCAATCTGGCACGAAGACAAGACCCTCTGAGGTCATTCGATGATCTAACAGACACTACATTTTTTCTCGTGACTTCTCCGCTCTTTGTGTTGAACCGGCTTAATTGTTAAAAACACTAACACCTGAATTGTTAGAAGGTCCAACATTTGAGCTGATGAAAGGAACATGCAAAAGTTTGACTGAACTTGAATACTTTTGTGAAGAAGTCTACAAAGCCACAACCGAAAAATTAGACTGGATCAACCCCGAAAGGCCGCCTATTATCCCTCATGATCTGCGACTGCCACTACCGTTGGCTTATCAAATTCTCAAGGGCGTTTCTTTGATTTTGTGGGTCTTGATCCTTGTTATATATTTATATATGTTTATGTTTATTTATATATAATAAGGTGTAAGAAATCGGCAGTCACCAAGGCTGCAGATTACGGGCATATTAAATGGATAGAAGACTTAGTGCCCAACTCAATGTGGAGTCAAGTGATAGTTCACTATGACAAATTCGCACTCTGGGGAGTTTCACATTGGGGCAAAAAGCGAAGACAATTCTATGCATTTGCGATCACAAGGGAATCAGCTCGTGACGTCTACTCAAAGAGAAGAATTGTCGCTGTCACGAAGGTGGAAATAGTCGAATGGCAAAACTACAAGCATCTTGACTGGATTACTGTACGGAGGGATGACGACATTCTTTACAAGTTCAAAGAAGGCGACTTCCACAGACTTCGGATCCAAGACATTGAAGACATGCTACTTCTTCTTGTGCAGGGAAAAGTGACAAATCTCAACATTGAAGAACGTATTGCATTTAATGTCTCCTTAAGAATGTTTACAAGAAGTGTTGTCATCCAAAGGCGTGTGGAAGATCTTCAATTGGGCGTTGAAAGCTATCAAAAGAAGCTCAACCTCACAAAGCCTGACACGTACAGATCCAATCTGAGAAGACGAGACGCTTATACACCATACTCCGATCCCAGAGGATTCATCTATGAGAACAAAGACAAGAAGAACAGATTGATGCGCATTGACGAACTACACAAGTTCAGCGATGGTACTCTCGATGATGTTCGGACTGCTCTAAATGATCGCCTCAAGGGAATTAGAATGGAGTATCTGCCTCAGACTTTTTGGAGCCAACGTGACAAAGCAAATGCAAGAGCTATGATTCAGGCGATTGACAAAAGGCTAAAGACAAGGAGGATAATGCGGAGTTTGGAGAGATTTGTAGGTGGAAGACCATACGGGGGTGACCTACGGCTACTACAAAGGACCATATGATTTATCATATGTTGTTCTCATCTTAAAAAGGTCAATCCTCGTAAATACTTTTATCTTGTGAATATGTTAATTACTAGTGTAGATTTTTGGTGTAAAATAAGATGTGATCGAGTACAAATTTTTTCAAGAATTTCTTAGTAAATTCAAAATTTTCAAATAATTGTACTCGGCATCATCTTATAATCCCTCAAAAGTTGAGGGGGAGCAATAATATGTTCCAAACTGCTAGAATATTTCATTTTGTCCCCAAACGGTTAATCAATTGATATCCAAAATATCAAGGGATTAACATTTTGGATAAGGGGAGAAAATGTGATTAACCTGGACTTAATGTATATTGACAGAAGTGATCAAATAAAATGGACTCAATGCACTCCACACCTAGCATGTACTACGATTACGATGCACATGTTAAGGGGGAGCTTTTAGTGATGATGAAAAACTCTCAAAGTGTAAATCTTTTGATATTTATATCAAACACTTTGATTGAAATTTTCAATGTTTTTGGAAGGATCGTGATGAAATACCCAAAAGACCGACCATGTTCTTAAATTTATGAAGTTATAAGGCGGTTAGGCTTAGGTATTCAGATCCCATGATCCAGCCAGAACCGGAGGGATCTACCCAGGGATATCCACTAGTTAGTGTAGAAGTCCTTAGGTATGATTAAAAAGGAGAAAAAGTGAGAATAGGGAATAATGCCGACTGAGATGGAGCTAACACTGGAACAAACCCAACAAGGTGTTAGTTATGAAGTCTCGGTAAGCATTGAAGGGGTTGAAGAATGAAAAAGAAATGTAAGGATAAAGGGTGAAAATAAAGAAGCCCTCCATACACTTAGGCAGAAACCGGGTCAATACATATGCTGTCAGAAACACTCAGGTGTTGTCTGACATTGAAGACAGTCATGGACCCAGTGACGCTATGCACAACCCTCCCTAGCCACTCAAGGTCTCTCAACAGACTCTTGTTTCATTTCTCACAGAGATTACATGCATTTCTGTTGACCTTCTCACTCTGAGTTGGTTGATATTGAAAAGGTGGCAGTCTGCTCCAGCCTCCGATCACTAAAAATAAAGTGCACTATTGAGTCTAGAGCCAAAAGAGATCATCCATATATCTCATTAGGACACTTGTCAAATCATGCTTGCTAAGTCACATAATGTGAATAACAAGTTAACATATTAAGAGTCCTACGCATTATCCTTGTAATTTTGCCAGAACATCCGAGTGATTTCAATCACTATGAAGATGGAAATCCTGCTTGAGCCAACATCAAACAAGCTCATGGTAGGTGACTTGTGCGATTCCATATGAATCAAACTTGTGACAAGTGGAAAGAAACGATGGTGAGATTCTATAAGAATCAAACTTGTTCCAGGTTATGAATTGATGATTGCTGATAAATTGTTGAAATGATTAACACTCTCGATGTATCAAAAAAACACTTTAGCAAGTGACACATCGATTGATTTTCAAATCAATTTTTTATTTCAATCGGTGAGATAGTAACTCGCTGGTTTACTCTTATCGTGTTGTTATTGAGACGTTCTGAAATGAGAGACAAATGATGAGTTTGATGATTATATTACTTATGTGTTAGAAAAGAATCAATATACAGCTAGAAATCCTAGCAAGGAGGATTATCTTCTTAAATGAATCTACATGATCACAGGTCGATCCTCACGGGTTCGAAGGTTACTCCAACCAAACACGGGCAAATGACAAAGCCATATTTGTCCCCCTGCTTTATTGCTAACTGTTTTATTTCAGGAATATTTAAAGATGGTGATGGAGGTACCTAATTCCAGCTGACTCACAAGATTCATAGCCATAACCGACAAATATAAAGATATCATGAAAGCTCAAGTACATGTTTCAAGACTTCTGCTACTTTGATACCATACGTCCTTCTTGAAGTGATAAAGTATTCAAGAAAGATGCATTATTAAAGCTTTTCAAGATTATCAAATCAAGAAAGGTATGAGCATGTCGGTCCAGAAGTTACAAGTTCACGAGATAGCAAAGTCTACAAGATGGCGAAATGAGATTACGCTTGGTTGATGATCTCAAGGTATTGAAGATCACATTCTCACATTCAAGTCAAGATAAAGGAACAAGTTCACACCAAAAGTCAATGATCACTACATGAATTAACAAGTTAATAATTGAAGTTAAAGACTACGAGCTCAAGACCGAAGTGAAAGCATAGTATGCTAAGTTCAAGTTTTTGTAAATTAGAGTGACCTCCCTTAGGGGGAGATTGTTAGAAATACAAAAAAATGTCGGTCACTACCAATATAGTTAGTCATAGCTCATAGTAAGTTGTAAGGTTAAGTTAGAAAGCTAACAGGGCCAAAGGCCCATAGATAAGCCCACTAAGGGTCCATGGTTGGCCATTATAAGTTATATATAAACCCTCTCCACACATGGAGAGGGTGTTGGTTGTTCATTTCTCACATTACACTAAGCTAATATTGTAGTTTTTCTTTCTCAGGATTTCTAGCTGTAGTATTGAATCTTTCTAACACATATGTATCAGATTCATCAAACTCAGCATGTTCTCATTATCGGAACGTCTCAAAGCAGTTGAATATTCTTGGTTCATGATTTGATGTGGATTCCTTCAGTGCTATTATTGATTATACATATACGATAATCGGCTTGTTGATATGTGGGTTACGGATGAATCTAACAAAAACTCTAACTTTAGGGTTTTATGTTTCTATTGCTATCATAACTGTTTGGAATGATTAGTTAGGCTGTGATTGCTTGTGGTGCTAAGGAGATTCCTAATTTGTGAGGGTGTGGAAAACAGTCGTTGAGCTTGCTAATGAAGAAGATACAAAGCTTATAGTGTTGTCCACTGCATGTTGAATTGTGGCTTGCTTTGGCCCAGTTAGAAACGTATGATGTGGATAAGAAAATGTTGAATAAAGCAAGAGAGAAGCTACCTAAAGAACCTGCTATCTGGATAACTGCAGCAAAATTAGAAGAAGCAAATGGAAACACAACTATGATTGAGAAGATTTTTGAGGTTAAAAAAAATTAAGGGCTATCAGGTTTGTTTGTACGGTAATAATGTGTGGTGATGAACTGGTTTGATAATGGATCTATTTACCTTTAAATAAATATAAGTTCTTTTCATAAAACAAATTGTTTTCCCTTTTTGGTTATGGTATCGTATGTTATTTTAGGTTTTGTGGAGTGGTGATTTTGTTATTAATTATCAATCAGTTGAGGGAATAGTAGTCTTTATGGGCAGATTTAAAACGCTGGTGCTTAAAACCATATTTGTTAAAGGTTTTGTTCTTTTAGTTGATGATAAAGCAAAGATGTTCGTGGTTTATTCACTATAATTGATTGTTGTTGCTAGTTGTCTGTTGCGTTTCATTAGCTGCTTAGTGATTGTGGGTTCGTTATTGATAAAAATAGTAGTATCTATTAGTGCTGCTTATTACTACTATTGGTGGTGGTTTGTTACTACTACTAGCATTGTTAAGGTAGTTTCTTTGCGTATGTGAAAAGGAAGCTACAAAACAGAATTTGTAGTTGGAACAGTACAAGGTTAGTGCTGCTCATGCTTGTTAATGCTGACAAGATTAGTGTTGCTAGATTACTTTAGTGTTGCCAAGACATACAACTGCTAGGTTTAAGCAGTTAATGATGCTGGAGTTCAATTACAAGTTAATACTGCTAGAAGCAGTTACAAATGTTAGTTTTGTCCGATATCGGATGATACATGGTTTTTTATTCTTGATTAGTTAAGAGGATCTTGGACAGAACAATTGGATAACACACATGGTTTGGATCTTGGATAGAAGAGAATGTTTGGTTAAATGGCTGTATTTATGGGATTAATTGCAAGAAATGATTACGGGGATAATACTTTATTATTCATTTGACGTTGAAGTGGAGTTTCACAAGTAAGTGTTCTTATCATATCTTAAAGTCGAGTTTGGTTGGATTATGACTTTGAAGATTTAAAAATAAAATAAAAATAAAATCTAATAACTTGTTCGATTCTTAAAGAGGTTTGACGAAGACTTTGACAAATCTAGCATTGTATGATCTCAAATACTTTTGGTGCTCTTACACACATTTGCTATCACTTAAAGGAGGTACGTGTAAGTGCTTCAGGGTCTCATTTGATGAGGTTTTTATTATAAAGAGAGTGAGGTCTAACTTATATATCATAGTATAAGTTTGGAAGTCACGTAGATGTACAAGACATAAGACACAAGTTTTAGGTTATTCTTCTTCAGCATCAAGTGTGTTGTAATGAGTTTTTCTACCATCAATAATCAATACATTGAGCCAAAGAATTAGAGATTCAAGTAGTATGGTTAACATATTGGTTTTAGGGGGGACAGCATATGATAAAAGTGTTTTAACCATCTACATGCACCACTTGAGGGGAAGGTTTTGATTCTTACTACTGCTAAGTTATTATTACTACTGCTAGTTAAGTTTTCTACTGCTTGAATTCATTATTCTTATTATGCGTCATGGAGGGTAATTTGAGACATTGGAAAGCTTGGATTAGAAGTTTAGTTTGTAGTTGTAAAGATCAAAGTTGCATATGTTCACAAGTCTCCTATTGGATTATGACAAAAAGGGGAAGACTTTCAATTGCATTCCTCGTTGGGGAAACGACCCGGGAATCATACTCCCGGATTACTATAATTGTGATTTTTTATTCTTACCCTATATTTATATATTTATATATTTATTTATATTTATATATATATTTTAAAGGTGTGATCAGAATCTGTCAATGATACAAAACAATGATACAAAATAATGAAACAAGAATGAAACAAAAGGAAAACAAAAGGATCAAAGTCGACATTATAGAATTCTACAAGATGTAAGAATACATGAAGATTTTAGAAGATTTGGTCAAAGATATGAAGATAAAGATTAGGAAGATTTAGTTTTCTAATACAATTAGTTTTCCTTGTAAAGTCTTATGGACTCTATTATATAAAGAGATCTGTAGACATAGTTTTTAGTTTCAGACGGCCCAGTCCGGTTCAGGTGTTTTCGGTCTTTCTTCCTCTGGTATAGGCTTTAACCAGTCTGGTCTGGTCTTGGTCTTCAGAAGATGGGCAACATCGGTGTCCTCTGTGTCTGAGATATGCACATCATCTAGTATTGGAACATCATCAACATGCTGTTCAGATTGAGGGGCAGTCTTTTACTTGGAGGAGCTAGAAGGAGCTTCTCTTGTGTCAGAAGTCTTCCAGGATGAGGACGTCTGAGCTTAAGACTGTTTTGAGGCAGATGTGTCAGAATCATGCCTTCTT
Organism: Tanacetum coccineum; assembly: GCA_026074375.1. Taxonomy (NCBI): domain Eukaryota; kingdom Viridiplantae; phylum Streptophyta; class Magnoliopsida; order Asterales; family Asteraceae; genus Tanacetum; species Tanacetum coccineum. Next base: position 44,596 of record BQNB010040550.1, read on the forward strand.
TTCTTATTTTGGTCTAAGTCTTTTGAAGGAGGTGGAGGAGGATCTTGGTCGTCACGGCGTCTCTTACGAGACTTAGCTGTTGCTTCAACGAACTCTTCCCTGTTTTCTCGATCCATAGATGTCTCCAGAGCATCGTAGAGAGTTATGTGCTCCGAATGTGATTTATAGGAGCCACTTTCGAACATCCGATCACGAAGAATTTCTTTCATCTCAAATTCTGACAACTCTCTAGAGCGTTCACGAACTGGAGCTTGGAGAGCATTTTGTACAGCTTCTTTAACGTTCTCATTGATTGTCAATCTTCGAATACAAATCATGATTCTCCAGCGTAAATATCCTAGATGAGAGAGCTTGAGAGGTCTAATCTTGCTGCTTGTTTTTCTTTACCAAGTTAGCACATATATTTTCTAGTGCAGAGACACAGGCAGCTAGTGCAGAATCTGAAGTGCTTTGCTGTGGTGGAGGTGATGGTGGTAGAAGTAGTGTTGTTGTTGTTGTGAAGACTGTTTCTTGAACGAGAGGAGATACTGGTATTGAAGGTGTGAGATCGATGACGGGAGTTGAGAGAAGAGGAACTGATGACGAGGTTTGATGAATCGGGACAGTGACCATGGATTCCACTTCAGCTTCTACATTTGCTTTACCTAGTTCTTTTTCTGTTGGTTTGTCATTCAGGAACTGATCACAATATGTAAAAGCATCATCAAGATCCTTCATCGATGAAAGAGTCACGGATAAGCTTGGTGGATTCTCCAAGAAGACATGTTCCTCAGTAGTATGCTTCAAGCTTTCGTAAACTTTAGGGTAAACTGTAGTGATGAAGTCTTTGTGCATGGGCTCAGGGTTTGGTCCAACAAGAGCCACATGACTTGGTCCAGGGTTTGATCCAGCCTGGTCTTCATCTGGTAGAGGTCGAGATTTAAGTGTATTACCAGGGTCTGATCCAGCCTGGCGTTCATCAAGTTTAATTGTTCTTTCCTCCAACGTCACTGTGTAAGAAACGTTATCACCTTGTTCTTCATCAACATTAAGAATTTCAGTATCACCCTCACTGTTAGAATTTTCCGTATCAGCTCCAGTTTTAGCATCTGCAGGAGACGGAGTATCACGGACCACATTTGTGGATTTATCATCCTGAGGTTGTGCAGAGGGTCCAGTAGATGCTTCCTCAGTTACTAGAGTCCACCTCTAAAAAATGTATTGATATGTGGTACTTTTCTTGTTTGGCTGTTGTAGTTCTAGGAGTGATTGTGCAGCCTGTTTGTCTGTTGCAATGGCTTTCCCTTTTCCTTCAACTACTAGGAGGTTTCGGGTGACACCTGAGGTAGGTTCACGAATAGCCACCCCGCCGACGGGTGCCTGAAATAATTTCAAACTCATCTGAATACCTCTTTAGATTGTACTCATCATCTTCTATTTGAGGTTCAGGAACTGGTTGAGGTTCTTCATCTTCTTCATCAACGAGATGGTCAGACCTATTTTCTTTGCGAACTTTCATCACCTTACCCTTGAAAGTTTTCTTTAAGGGAGTCGGATTGGATGTTTTCTCTTTCACTGGCTTTGTTTGTTCGGCAAGAGTAGGCTGTCTGGTAGGTGCAGGCTTTTTGGGCTTGTCAGCTTTAGACGTTGTCTTCTTCTGTTCACCCCTTTTAGCTGTTAGTT
>BQNB010040551.1:0-47328 GCA_026074375.1 Tanacetum coccineum
GAGTCAGGGTTCAATATTAGAGGTTCAACGTATGAGTTAAGGTTAGACATTAGAGGTTCAAATACTCCCGCCAAATACTCCCGCCAAAAACTCCCGCCAAATACTCCCGCCAAGCACTCTTCTTTACCATAAAAGCAGATAGTGTCTTATCCTCCCAAGCACACACACTCTTATCCTCACAACCACCACCACATTCACCACCACCTCGATCAACTGCCACCAGATGGAGCGATACAATCAAACTTTTAAGTGCACGTGTGAAAGAGGAGATGTGGTGTTGCGAACATCACGCAAAGATTACAGTTATGGTAGACAATACTACGCATGTCCTTATTCAAAGGTGAACTATCAAAACATAATTATTTGTGTAATATAAAATAATTTGCTTGTTAAAATGACTTTTCTTATGATTTCCTTACTACGTAACAGCCAGGAACTGAAGATAGAGGATGTGGCTACTTTATGTGGATGGATGACCTCAGGCTCCATATAAGTTCTTCTTCTGGATCGTCAACACCTCCAAGTTATTCTCCGGGAACTTCAACACGTCCAAGTTATTCTCCCGGATCTTCCAGATCTGTACAGAATCTTGGAAAGGCAGAGTGCTCAAATTGTAAGTTCTTGGCTGAAAAGATAAAGACACTAGAGGCAAAGATAAAGATACTAGAGGGAGCACTAGAGATGGAAATGCATCCCGAGAAACACACACTTGATTCAGCAGCAATACTTCACGAGCTCTATAATGACATGGGAAAACTTGGTTTGGAGTAGTTTTTCATTAAGATAAATCAATTTAGCATTTGAAATGTAATTCAGATGCTTTAAAGTTTGAGTGTTTATCGATTTCTAATGTAATTTGATGTTATAATAATAAACGTTAATCGATTAGGAATCTTTCCGTGTATTTTGTGGTTTAACTACATTCAATTCAGTTAACTTTGAAGTAAATTTATCAAATCAAACTAATATTAATTATTTTTAATTATTCATTTTTAATATTAGTTTAAATGATTTTTAATTTATTTAATATTAATTAAATTATTTTTTATTCATTTTTAATATTAGTTTTAATTATTTTTAATATAAAAAGAGATTTATCATAAAAGTTTTATTGTTAGATTAAATGTTTTATATAAAATAGTTTAGGGTCGACATTGTCGACCCAAAATTGCAAATTAATGTCGACCCTAAACTTGCCTCCAAAATTTCCCATTTTTTCACCAAATTTAAAAATCCCGCCATATAAAATCTAAACAACTCGCCAATACAAACAATTAGGGTCGACATTGTCGACCCTAAATGTCGACCCAAACTTGTTTTATTTATTTATAAATTGGTTTCACATTTATATATACAATTTAAATACATTTAATACATTAAATAATATATAAAGTTATATATAAAATTTAGGGTCGACATTGTCGACCCTAAATGTCGACCCAAACTTGTTTTGTTGACTTTACCAATTTCGTTGAAAATGATGGGCCCTCTATGTAATTTAGGGTCGACTATGTCGACCCTAATTTTTTCTCGACCCCAAACCTCATTTTTATTGTAGTGAAAGTGCCATCGATGGTTCAAGGTTACCTTCTCTTACATGTATTAAACAAGTAACTACGTATATCGATTGAGATTTTATAACCGCAAATAATTATAGTTGCGTTATTGTGATTTAAATGTTTCGTGAAAAGTTTATGTAATATTATGTCAAAGATTAGGTAAAATTTATAAGACAACATCTGAGGCAATATATAAGAGCACGATACTTCTTCAAAACCAATTATGTACAATGAATGTGGGTTAATCCCACATCTCAGTCTATTACATAAGCAAGCTACTTCATTGAGGAAAGTACATTTATGACTAGACTACAAATGACTCAATACCATCAAGAAATCTATTTCTTCTTTCAACCTTGTACCTTGATATCCAAATTATCGCATATAGATTGAATATTGTCAGGAATTTCCAGACCTTCATACATATCATCATCGTATGGGTCGTAATCATCATTCACATATATTTCCCTCCATTGTTCCAATGAGCTCTTTGTATTATTTCCAACCCCCGACGGTTTTGAAGAGAGATAACTTGCCATTTTAGTATTAACGGTTTCAACTTCATCCTCACTACCCTGAATACCCGAATAATCAAGCTTTTCTAGAGGTTTATCATCATCATCCACAAGTACACATTTCCCTCCAGCAGCTATTTTTCAAAAGTGTTAATCTTTTCCACTAGCGGGATAGAATTTTGCCCTTCCTTTTGCACTCCAGACATAAAAGCCTTATTACGCGTTTCTACATCCTCAATAATTGGATTTTCAACACTTAAAGCCTCAAACCATTTACTAAGGAAAAAAGTACCATTACCTGATGTCAAAACATTCTTCTAACCAACAGAAGGAGTCGTCTTGTGGCTCGCCCCTATAGTCGATTGCTTTGCTTTAAGGTAATAATAAGTTTTTGGTTTCACCGAGACTGGTTTGAAGTTTTTGTTGCCTCCATTATTACCACCTAATTTCTTCTTTTTCACTTCAATGAAACATTCATCATCAGCCCCGAATGATCCACCCTTACCTTTATACATCTTATTCACCACTCGTGTAGGAGCTTTTTGACAATCATCAAGTGAGTGACCAAATATCAAGGACGTACTACAACAGGGTTGTTCCCACTCATATTCCACATGAATGGTTTCTTTTGTATATCCGATTCTTTCATGGTTTGAAACAGCCATGACTAAATTATCGCTAAAATCATTACATGAATTAATTTCAATTAAAATTCTTGCATAGCTGCTCCTCCCTTATGATTCCAAGCACATGGAGTTCGTATATAAGTCTAGTATCATTGGGTTACCGATTTTCGTGGCAATCAAACTTAATTGATCCGATGTATAAGCAACCAACGGGACATCATAAAATTTTACCCAAACTGGGACACGGGACAAATCTTCTTTAACATGGCTCACGAAGGACGACTAATTATTTTGAAAAATGGGGATTCCACGAATCATTCATGGACCATATCTAAGCACCAAAACAACACCCTGAGTAGATGAGAACGCAAAAAAAACCTTTCACCAAAGTTACTTTCTTTAATCCGTATTTTTCCGAATTGTTGCGTACAAACCATTCCACATAAAGAAAAGCAAGCATGTTGCCACTAAAATAACCGTAAAGTGAATTTTTCATTCTATCATTTACCTCATGTAACAAAGTCAAAGGTAGCCAAACATCATAATCGGCATCATTATGTATATTAGCATCAAGCTTTCGAAGATTAGCCTTAGTCAAAGAAAAAGGGTTGAGCTTATTAGCGTAAGATGCGGGAATTTTCTTCATAACATATTCCTGACCAACCTCATTAGTAGTACCATCATTACCCAGAGCACTAGTTGCATCAAGCGTACCACTGGGAACATGACCAGTAGGAATAGCAGTACCTCATCAACTTGAACAGTATATCCAACATTAACGGTATTACCCTCTTTCAAACCTCCATTTTGACTGCGTATTGTACCAACAACGTCACTCAAAGAAGGAAAACCAGAATCCGTACAAGAACCAATCGTAACATTAATGTTACTTTGCTTCTTCTTACCACCACCACCTCTCGAATCCAAAAACCCAGATTTCAACATCGAACCATGCAGAAAACAACTAAAACAAGAAGAACAGATAGCGTTTAATCTTCACTTAACGCATAAACCCTAAAAATTAGGGTTTCAAAATCTATATACCTATGACTGTCACATGGTTGGAACCATGAAAACTGACCACTAGATGATTAAGGTTGATATCTAATCGGTTCACTAAAACCAATTTCAGATATCCCAACAATCAAAGCAATCTAAAATACCAAAACGATTTTTGAAACCCTAAAAACGAAACTCACCAGAAACTCAAGTCTATGCGGCCAACAACAAATATGAGCAAAAGGAATGATTAAAACATGAATGTTAATCCACCCATTATTACAAATAGATGCAAGAAACAAGAAGAATAAGTCGAATTGGTGAAAAAACAATTAGGGCATGAAGGGTTTAAAAAAATCGCCTAGGGAGAGAAGATTAATACTTTTAAAAATGGATCACTAGAATAAATCTTTCTAGTTAAAGGCATTGGGTGTAGTAACTTAGAGCACTGGGTATAGCTGGTGTCATGGCTTCAAGCCGTGAGAAAAAGTGGTGTCACCTCAACACTTTTTTTCCCATGACACCAGGTTATCACATGGCACCAACCCCCCTTCCTCCCTGGTTGGCACCACAAAATGTGGTGCCGTGAGAATTTTTATATACATTACAAAAATTAAACTTTATTGATAAAATAAAATTCATTGGATGAAAATATAAATTAAAATAACGATACATTAAAAAATATATACAATTTAGTGATTAAGGTTCATAAATGCTCGACGAGGTCTTGTCGAAACTAGGTGTGCGCTCTTCTATCTCAGAGTTCATTTGTTTTTCTAACATGTAACTCGCATCGTTCGATCCAAGTACATCGAATGTTCGGTTGTGGAGTAACGAAGATATGTCTAAAATAAGTAACTGCGAATTTTTGATCTTTCAATATCATGTTATGTAATATTATGCAACAATACATGATTCCTCGTAGCATGTTGATTTGGTAAGCATGTGCGGGTTGTTGTATAATTTTCCATCGACCTTGTAGGACTCTGAAAACTTATTGACTATCTTTTTGTAAACTTTCTTAAACTCATTTAAACTTCATTATTTATTCATCCCTTGCAATAGAATACGTTTTTACAAATGCAGACCATGTTAGACAAATACCGTTGACTAAATAGTAACCTTTGTTGTATGATTTACCATTTACTACAAATGGAGCTTTCGAAGCTTTATCGGCAAGAAGGTCATCAAATAACGGGGAATCATATAACACATTAAGATCGTTATTTGCCTCCGAAACACCAAAATATGCATGTCAAATCCATAATTTATAATCCGCAACGGCTTCTAACATAAGAGTTGGGTATTTATGATCGTGTCTTTTGAATTGACCATGTAAGGACTTTGGGCAGTTTGTCCATTCTCAATGCATACAATCAATAGTCTAGAGCATTCCCGGGAGTTCATGTTCTTCTTCGTGCAATGCATTTTCGATATCCTCTAAACTACGCTTTCTTAAAAACTCTTCTACGTATAAAGTATATATGCATTTAGTAAAGTTAACTGAACATCATCGTGAACAACGTTCATCAATTTGTAAGTACTCGTCAAATGCATCGGGTGTTGTGCCGTATGTCAGTTGGCGTATGGCGGATGTGCACTTCATAATAGGACAAATACTTGCACGACCCGTACAATCTTAACGTTGTTTAAAAAATGAAAGTATTTGGGAAGAGGCTCAACATCGTAATTTGTAATATCATTGACTATATCTTTAAAAGTTTTAGAACTCATACGATACCTTCGCCTAAAATTATCTTCCGGGTATTTAGGAGGAGCGTCTTCGTCGCCAAAATAGTCGTCAATTAGCTGTTGTTCCGCCCTTTCTCATTCATGTGGTATGTATGTCCAAGTCTTAGAACCCGATCCCGACCCTAAACCCGAGCTTCTTGATTACTCAAAGCTAAAAATTGTTCATATGCCTCAGAACCTTGCATATCGCTCTAAATCGTCTTGAAAATAAATATCGTAATGATCATTGGTGTTGGGATTCATAGTGGTTTATTTTAGGGAAAATATGTATTGTTAAGGTAGAAATGATATTGAAAGTGTGTATAAAAATTAGAATAATAATGTAGTATTTATATGATTTTTAAGGGGTAAAAATTTGAAAAAAGGGGATAAAAACGGCTAGTTTTAGACAAAATATTTCATTTTACCCCTTTTTGTCTGTTATCCAACGTTTCAATTCAAAAGGGATAAAATAAAAAAATTGTCAATGGCGTGGGATGGTGACTACGGCGCCAAGGGGTATGGCACGAGTCACGGTATGGTTGGTGGTGTTGTGGGGTGGGCTGGTGCCATGGCACCACCGTACCAAGTGCTCTTACAAGTTATTATCACCTCAACATCACACCAGCTCTTCCCCACTTAAATTACAACCAACTAACTTATCAAAAACACACTCAACAGTAACTTGCACCTAACTTACATTTTTGGACTCGCCATTTTTTTCTTTTCCATTTTTCTTAAACAACTACTATTTCATTAATATAAATAATAATAAAAATTACAATTACAAAAAAACATACAAAATATAAAAAAATACGAAATTTTTTGTGATAATTAAAACTAAAAATACGATGATAAAAACTACGTCGACGACTAGTGACGTCTATATTTTGTCCGGATATGTTCTTTTTCCATCTCGATGATTTCGAGATCTTCTCCTAACAACCCATCAGTTTTTGTTGCGAGAAACCGCAATTCTTCACACTTTATCACAGCTCGGTCTTTCTCTTGAGTCGATTCCTGTTTGAGTCTAAACTCGATCGCCATCGAATCTGCAAACACAGACGTGTTACTCCCCGAGGTACCCGACGTCCTCTCAGATTTGGGTTTGGCACATGTGCTCCCAGGGGACGTGGTCTCGGGTCTTCGCCAAATAGCTTGGCGTTTCCTCCCTCGATGTGAGCTGTAGGAAGTTCGGGCGCATCCCACTTTGGATAATTTTGCAAAATCTCTCACATGCCCTCTTGAGTAAACGATCGCCCGTTAAACTCATCCTTAAATGTTTTTTTTCCTGGTTCATAACATCTAGCTCGTTCTCACCACTTTTACCCAAACGCAAACTGCGTTTATATATAGCATTAAACTTTTGACAATTTCCATTCAACGTCGATCATTTTGACGTAATCATATATTTATTACGTTTGAATGGAGCCGACGAGTTGTACTCCGTAAGTACTTTGTTCCAAAAACACTCTAACTTTTGGTCTCTTCCGACACTTGGATCCTCGGAAACCGCAATAAAACATGTAGCTATTAGTTCTTCCTCTTCGCCCGTCCAACATTGAAATTTTTTGTTGAGGGTACCTGTTGAGGTGGATGAGGATGCTAATTTTGCGGCTCTTTATTTTCGGGTTTTTTTTTTTGCTCGGCTCGAGGTGGTGGCTCGGTTTGGGTTTGTTGTTGTGACGGTGGTGGAATTGGTGGTTGTACATTTTGTTGATATTGTGGTGGGTTTTGTTGGAGTTGATGAAATCAATGTTGAAGTAGTTGATGTTTGTATTGGTGTTGATTTCATTGTTCTTGTGTCATATTTGGCACTTTATATTGGGTACCAAATTGGGGATATTGTTAGGAAGAGATTGAATGTTGAGATGAAGGTGTTGCGGAATTTAAAGAAGATGACAAGTTTGGGTTTAAAGGAATCATGAGGATCGAATTGTACCAAATATCATTTGGGTTTAAAGGTTGAGACATTGTTGCTATATGAATGAGAAATAAAATTTGTATCATGTTAAAAATGTGAGATAACGAGGTTTATATAAATAAAGTGGGATTGAAAGAAAAATCTTTGAAAAAGTAGTCGTTATGTTTGAAACGGTAAAAAAAAGTAAAAAAAATCAACCAACACTCGTTGGTGTATCACGAGCTGCCTAATGCCGCCTTAATCAATGCACCCAACGGTGCAGTAACATGACCCCAATGAAGGCCGCATCGGCTTAACAAAGTGGAGTGTGTTCCTCTTAAAATGGCTTAAAATGGGAAACGCAGTTATTTCGCAACCTTTTTCTTTTTCGCAAAAATATGTGCTTTAAATACTATTAGAATTCATTTAAGAGCCTTTATTCGAGTGAAACAAATTCATGTTAAAACTCAAACAAACAAGACAATCGGTTTGTTCGAACATATTGTATAGTGAAGTTTCCAATACACGGTCGCCAATCAATTCGTTTATAATCATGCTTTAAGCACAATATCTACTCTAGTTAACTATTGGCTTGGTCTCACATAGTAGAGATATGGTTGGTCCTTAAAGGAAAACAAGGTATACAAATTATGATATAATATAACTATATTTTATAATTATACTAAATAATTGCATTTCTTTATTTAACTAACGCCCTTAATAATTGAATGATTGTGCCCTCTTTTGTCCTTAACCTCCATTAGTGTTTTATGGAAAGACGAAATCTATCTAGTACTAGACCTCTAATATATTACTAATAACTTTTTAATACAGTAGTATAAAATTTGATGCAAATCCATCAAGATTTTTGCTACACCAATTGAATAGTGCTTGACATGTGGAAAGTTTTTATTAAGGCATTAAGAATTGAAGATTATTAATAGTCAAACACTATGAGATGAGTTGGTGACTTAGTGACGATGATTCTCTATTTCTCTTTATAATGATAAAAAGTTGGAAAAATATTTGTAGTCTGGCAAAAGTATGAAATTTTCAAAGAGGGCAGAACACAAGAGAGAGTTTATGTGGTAAATGTTAATGAAAAGTAGACCCACCCCACGAGTGTATGTCTCTTACATGGATATTGCAATTTTGCAATTTGCAATTATGTCATGCAATGAAATATGTGGTTATTTTGAGTATCATTATATTAATGTTTTTTGACTTTTCGTAAAAGAGTTGGTGCTTAGGTTTAGTATAATGTTTAGGTTAAAAAAAATCAACAGTATCTAATTTTGTTTTTTATGAGATATGAAAAATGTGAGATTTAAACAACATTACCTTTAATTATATGTAGGTAAATAAGTTGTTTACAGAGAACCTCCGATCTTTTTATAGGCAATGAGGATCAAACCCTCACATCTAACAAAGGAGAAAAGTTTTTTCTACTAATAGAACCTTGCTTGTTATATTTAGGTTTAGTTTCTCTAATCTGGATTATATTATAGTCATACCTCTCTGGAAAATCATTGCCAATCCGTTAGAATTATATCATTCTATATAGAAAAATTATGTTCTCTACGTTGCCAATTAAGTTGCGAAAATTGAACAGCACATCGGCCGGAATGGTCTTTCTTGATCAAGCCCCAAGAAGCAATAACATTGTGTGATGTATTGTTTTGGGGACAAAATCAAAGGTCGGACAAGAATGAAGGTGGCTAGGGTTTTTTTTTTTTGTGTTTGAGTACGTAGGTGAGATATGTCTATTCTAAGCGGATATAATTAAGTGATAGGTAAGTTGATGACTATTAGACTAGTGGTAATAAGTCTTTAAATGCATGTTCGGGCCAAATCAACGTGTGCTTCTTTATTATACACGCCCCTCTCGGCATGTCCTACGTGAAGAAACGAAAAAGTCTTATATCGGTTGTAAGTGTGATATTAAATTTTGTGGTTATATTTGTGTTTGAGTGGTGTATGTTTTGGCAGTGGTGTTAGTTGTCTTTTAATTTGGATACAGGGATTAATACCCTCGTAAATATATTACTCCAAAAATACATTTGAGTACTGAGGATACTGATTCTTACATCTCAACCTGCTACAAAGACAGAGAACAAACGCAACATATGAACTTCAACCTAAACCTATAATAAGAATGACAAACTAAACTTATGAACAACTACGAAATAGACAGAAATGAAAACTATCGTCTAAGTTTCCTATGAAGATTGATATCAAATGTCTCACAAATTGCCCGTTAGTTCATTAGTTAAACCATCAAGGTCATAAGTGTCATAGATATTATAAGTGTCATGAGTGGTGTTAGTTGTCTTATTACGATATTTTGGTAGTGATGTTGATGGTGTCGAAAAATTGATGTGCGTTGAGTTAGCGGTAGAGATGATGGTCACTATTACCACCAGCCTTAAGCTAGTGGTAATAACAACCGACTTCACCAACACCACCTCAGTGTCACCGTCAGTATAGTTTCTCTCTTCACCAACATAGTGTAAAAAGAAAACCAACTTCACCACCAAAATATATCCCACCTATTAACAAATATACCCCACAAAACACTCACATACGCTCAGAATACAATGCACATGACTCTGTCGTGTCTTCGACCGCCATCTGCTTTCTTGGCTCCAAAACGCGTCTTCATGGGTCGTCCTAGGCTTGAACACACGTCTTCATGGCTTATTAGCACCAGTCTTAAGAAGTAAAGATAAATATATATATATATATATATATATATATATATATATATATATATATATATATATATATATATATATATATATATATATTGTAACGCTTACGTGGAGTGGAGTTATTGGTAACCAACGCCCTTTACCTATAGTCTAAAGTTGGTACAAATGGTCAAACCATTCAAAGCACCTGCCAGGCTAAAACTCGCAACAATATAAAAGGACAGTTTCTAACGAATGATGTCTGGTGAACTTTTAAGCCTCCATTCACATGTTCACATGCATACCACTGCCGTAAATTTGTATTATAGTACATACTCCACAAACCTTTGATTTGGAAGTTACTCAAGTTCGCTATTTTTTTAGAACGGCAAGTCGGTCGTTAGTGATTCAACTAACTTGCCGTTCTAAATAAAAATAGCGAACTCAAGTTCGCTATGCCCAGGAGGGTTGTTCAAAGTCCACATGTAGGGCAAGTGACCCTTTGCAGACACCAGATTTGAAATCCGTGGAAAAGGGTGGAAGTTAGCTAGCATGGTTAGACTTTTCATCGCCAAACGTTTTAGCGACGGATCTAGGGCGACGACGCTTTGGCGATGACATATCATCGCCAAAACGTGTAGCGACATGTAAACCTTGTAGTGAAGCTAACATGTATCTCTTAGTTATAGAAAATAGAAATTAAAACTAGTCTAGATGAATATTGATATAATGATTAACAATATCCCAACTAAAGGCCAGGACGCCATGTTAGTGGATTCTACATCAATAAGCTAGGACTTGCAAATGTTATGTATATTAACCTCCAAGTCGTGAGCAACGACTCGTTCTTACGATGAAAATGGCGTCAGTATATAGTTGTAGGCAAATGACTAAGAAAGGTATCATCCAAAAGGAAAACCCTAAAACGTATACTACATCTATGCTTTACGTTTATTCTTCACTTTACGTGGATCACATAGGTCAACCCTACTTATGTCAATTGTTTAAGAGAAGTGGAGTATATATATTTTTTTTAACGACGGAATTTTATTTAAAAAAAACTAGCAAGGAGCTAGGCTTGAAAAAAGAATACATAGAAGAAATGGAGTATCATTTGCTTCTAAAACGTAATTAAGAACTCATTAACGCTATAGATAGCTTTAAGCTAACATATTAACACGGACGGGCCCATATTGTTGCCGGGTGTGGCACGGGCTGCACCTTATTTTAGGTCACGAAGTGCAATTTTTCTTCAAATATTGTCGTTTCTTGATATGTGCAACCCCTGATTTTATTTATTTATTTTGCTACCTTCGTTTTTTTGGTGCAACTATAGTTAGTGTAGTAATTTTTTATGATGCACCTTTTATCTAGCCTAAAATATGACTGTAAAGATATAAAAAGCCCAGTAAACCCAAATTAATTAGGTCTAATACTACACAACACAAATCATCAAACAACAGTGTATGCGTGTCTACTCAATTGTTCTTCCCATTTGTTCAAAAAAGAAACTGTGCCTCTCAATCTACACGTCAAGACAAGTATCATTCAAGATAAAAGGTAGCTATTAAAAATTATTTTTAGGATTATATGAAAAGGAGTTAATTTTACATAGAATACAATTTAGATTATGATAATTTGGTGTTATTCTTTTATTTTAGGGTTTTGAATACTACAAGCATGTTAAGAGCCTTTTTTTACAGTTATATGAATGCTAGCGTATATCAAAAGTTCATAATCATTTAAACAATTTAAAATGTTAATTGTATGATTATTTGCTTATTCTTGTTTAAAACATTTCTTATGGGAACAACAAAGAGATATAGAAAGGTTTGGGAACATGTCCCTAGTCGTAGCGGAGGTGGAGATCCAATTTCACAACCTACTCCACAACCTTTTTCGCAACCTACTCCATGTCCTTTCTCACCAATTAATATAAAATTAGATGATCTTCCATGGGATCCATCAGCGAGGCCAATCATATATAGTTATGACCCTAATATAGTAGAGGAAATAAAGCGAATGTATTAGGATAGAGATCCGTGATAACCAGGGGGCATAAGTTTCCAACAAAAATGGTCGTAGCAGAGGTGGAGATCCAGTTCCACAACCTACTCCACAGCCTATTTCGCAACCTACTCTAGGTCGTTTCGCAGCAATTAATATAAAATTAGATGATCTTCGTTGTTATGACCCTAACATAGTAAAGGAATAAGGTGATTATTTTGGGATGGAGGTTCTTGTCGACCATGGGGCCATAAGTTTCCAACAAAAATGGTCGGGTCTAAGAAAAGAAGTTTTGTTGTCACTTGGTTCAATGAGTTTCGTTGGTTAGAATATAGTATAAAAAGGCAAAGCATATTGTTTGTGTTGTTATTTGTTTATAGATCATGGTGCGGGTGATGCTTTTACGGTACATGAGTTTGATAATTGGAGTAAAAAGACAAGTTTGAAAGACCGTGTGGGTGAACTTAATAGTTTTCACAGCAAAGCACTTCAAAAATGTGAAAATCTAATGAAGAAAAATAATTTATTTCTCTTACCTTTAATAAACAAACTGAACAAGAGATGAGTGATTATCGAATTCTATTGTATCTATCGATTAAGACTTGTGGTTTATTGTTGAAGGGTGGATGTCCCTTTCGTGGTCGTGATGAAACTATAAGTTCTTTGAATAGAGGTATTTTTTAGAATTGTATCACTTGCTTGCAAATGAAAATGAGGAAACTGGAATGGTCGTAGCATGAGCTCCATTGAACTGTACCTTGACATCTCAAAAAATTCAGAAACAAATATGTGAATGTTTTTTCCGAAGGTAGTTAATCCCATTCTTGAAGATATTGGTGATAATGTATTTTCCTTATTAGTTGATGTGTCTAGTGACGTGCCTAAAAAGGAACAAATGGCAATGCTTTTCCGATATCTAGATAGACATGGAGTTGTTTAAGAGCGATTTGTTGGGGTTGTTCAAGTGAAGAAGACTTCTTTCGCCACTCTTAAATCTGCCATTGATGGTTTCTTCACCAAACATAATTTGAGTTTGAAACAGTAACACTCCAAGTTTAAAATCCTTAGCTACTTTATCTTTTTTAAATTATTATTGAATTTTGAAACAGTTAAGAGGTCAAGGTTATGATATGGAGCAAGCAATATGTGTGGTGAGTTCAATGGTTTAAAAGCTTTAGTATTAAAAGATAATAGCTCGGCACACTATGTTCATTGATTTGCACACCAACTTCAGTGGTTCTGGCGGTTGCAAAAAACCATGTTGGTGTTATGAAATTCTTTTTTTGTAAAGGGTTTTACCCAGGTGTTATGAAATTCTTTAAAAAGCTAATATGTGTGGTCAATGTGGTTTCATCCTCATGTAAGAGAAAAGATATAGTTCGAGCTAATTACAAGAAAATAATAGAATTAGAATTTAATGAAGGTGTAACTAAAAGTGGACAAGGGAAAAATCAAGAGCTCTCGCTTATACGACCTGGTGATACACGATGGGGTTCACATTACAAAACAATTGTGAGATTGTTTTCTTTGTTTCCTAAGGTTATTAAGGTGTTAAAATATGTGAAAGGGAAGATCTTGATAGTCGGAACCAAAATCAAGCAAATGGTATTTTCTCATATTTTAAAAGTTTGAGTTCGTGTTTTATTCCCACTTGATGGAGCACATTTTAAGAATCATGGATTTATTGTCGAAATCTCTTCAAAAACGAGATCAAATTGTTGTAGAAGCGGTTTCACTTATAAAAAGAATAAAACAAGCATTGATAAGACTTAGAATAGGCGGGTTGGATGCTTTTTTGAAGATAGTGAATTCTTTCTGTGAAAAACATGATATTGTAGTGTTGAAAATGGATGAAATTTGTGTTGCTAAAAGAAACCGAGTAGCTAGCATAAAGAATCAACAGTATTTTGATATTGATATATTTACCACAGTTTTGGATATGCAAATACAAGAGTTTTGAGATCGATTTGGTGAGATAAGTGATGACTTACTTGTTAATATGTCAGCTTTGAGGCCATGTAATTCATCTACGATGTTTGATGCATCATAGCTAATTACTTTAACTACGTTTTATCGAAATGTTTTACGGGTGCGGATAGGTTTTCTCTTAGGCGGGAACTTGGTCTCTACTATGAGATTGTGGTTCATGATATGGACTTTATGAAGTTGAAAGGAATTGTCGAGCTTCCTACGTTGATGGTGACACGAAAGAAGCATATTTCGTTTCCTTTGATTTATAAGTTATTGAAGCTTTCTTTACTCTTACATGTGGCAACCGCAACCGTAGAAAGATGTTTTTCGGCAATGAAATTGATAAAGGCAAACCTCTGCAACAGAATGTGTGAAAAATATATGAATGATGCTTTAATTTATAACATAGAAAAAGAACTATTTGCGAATGTTACAAATGAAGACATGATGAAGCGCTTTCAAGGCTCGAAACGTCGAAGAGGTCAATAGTAAGAGACAATGTACTTTATTGACTAGTTTGTCATTTTTTTTAGAAAAGCTCTAGTTTGTCATTTTTACTAATTATATAATGTTTGAATAAAAATTTGGTAGTTATAAAAAAATGTGCAACACCATTTTTAAAATCTTCAGTCTGTCCCTAAACATATATACAAAATCATATCAAGCCTGATACAAATTCCTTAACCAAACAAAGTTAAAACTTCTAAGATTGTCCATCTAAGTCAATGGTGCCTTCATGCATATTAATGCTTCATCATACACACCTCTGTAGGTTCCCTAAGGCTGGCCGCTACAATAAGGTCGACCGACTTGGTCGACGTAGGTCGCCGTCGGTCGGCCTTATAGTGGTGATGTCGGTCGTGGTCGCTACCGATCGTTCCAAAGATCGGTGTCGTGTGGGAAGAAAATGCCACATTAATCCAAACGGTAATGTTTATTAAAAAACTTTTTTCTCTTTTAAAGTTAAACACTATAAATACCTAACTCATTTCACTATTTTTTTTTTCACAAATTTAAACCACTATTCTCAATACACATTCAAAGAAATTCTCTCTATACACTTTCATAAATGTCTTACGAGCTATTTTTTGATAACTCTTCGGACGATGAAGATGATGTTAGTATGGAGCTTACTTTTTTTACCGAGGCATGTCAAGCGGCATATAAAGCGTCAAAGCCAAAAATCCAACGAACCCAAATAGAAAGGGATCGTTACGGTGCTCATAATCGTTTAGTGGCGGCTTACTTCTCCGAACACCCACAATATGATGAAGCAACATTCCGTATGCGGTTCAGAATGAGCCGAAAACTATTCACAGACATTGTTCGAAAGGTAACCGATTATTCCCCTTTTTTCAACAAACAAGTGATTGTGCAGGAAGACTTGGTATTTCATCATTGATGAAGTGTACTTCCGCAATTCGTGAAATGGCATACGGAGTTGTATGCTGAAGAGTTTTTACAAAAGCCGACATATACTGACATGGAAAAACCCGTAAGAGTTTCCAAATGTTTTGTAAGGCCATCATGGAGTTGTATGCTGAAGAGTTTTTACAAAAGCCGACATATACTGACATGGAAAAACTCTATGCTTATCACGAGGAAAAGCATGGATTTCTTGGGATGTTAGGAAGCATCGATTATACAGATTGGCCGTCGGAGAATTGCCCAGTTTCATTCATAGCTCAATTTTCTAGGGGTGATCACGGGCCAGATCCATTCATTTTATTGGAAGCGATAGCCTCTAATGATTTATGGATTTGGCATCCGTTTTTGTGTCTCCGGGATGAATAACGACGTGAACGTTTTACGTCAATCTCTTTTTTCAATGATCTCAAATCGTGAAAAGCACCGGATGTTCCATTCGTGGCTAACAACATGCCTTATAAAAGGGGATATTATCTTAGT
Organism: Tanacetum coccineum; assembly: GCA_026074375.1. Classification (NCBI taxonomy): domain Eukaryota; kingdom Viridiplantae; phylum Streptophyta; class Magnoliopsida; order Asterales; family Asteraceae; genus Tanacetum; species Tanacetum coccineum. The sequence goes on from BQNB010040551.1 coordinate 15,910, forward strand.
GACGGGATATATCTGCAATGGTCCGTTCTTATTAAATCCATTAAAAATCAAGGTATAGATGATCATAAACGAATATTGTATAAGACGAAGCACGAAGCAGCAAGGAAAGATGTGGAACGGGATTTTGGTGTATTAAAGAAGAAGTGGAAGCTAATTAAACATCTGGCTCGAGGGATGTCACGACGTAGACTATCAGATGTAATGTACACATGCATCATATTACATAATATGATAATTCACGACAACGGTGATGCGATATCTCCCGATTTTTTTCGAGAGAAACAACACCGTGATGATAATCTCGTAAGAACACATAAAGAATCGATGCAAGTTACTCAGGAGATAATCAACAGAACGACTCATCTAAGCCTAAAAGCCAATTTAGTGGAACACCTTTCGAATCATGAAAATTAACAATAGTTTAGTCATTTTGTTATTGTAATGTTTTATGTTATTTGAATTATTATGTAATGTTTTTATTATTTATGTGGTGTTTTTATTTTTAAATGAAATTTAATTTTGTTGTTAAAAAAATTGAAAAAAATTGAAGGTCGTCTTATAGTGGCAAAAAGTCGTCTTTAGGTCGCCGGAGAGAGAAAACTGATGTGGTAGGAAAAAATTTAGGCCGTTGGTGGTCCTTGTAGTGGGTAGCCTAACTAAGAAAGTAATAATATATAGAGAGAATTGCAAAAATGATCCTTGTGGTTTGGCCAAATTGCACGTTTGGTCCGCCGAGTTTCAAAATTGCAAAAAACGTGTGTGTGACGAAGGTTTGGTTCCACTTTTAGTCCTTAGTCGAACTAAAATAACTAAAATACCCTTATGTTCCCTTTATTTTTATTTTCTCCTTACACTATTATTATTATTTTTAATTTAAATAGATTTTTTTATTTTCTCCTTACACTATTATTATTATTTTCTCCTTACACATTATCATTTTAACTAAACCCAGATCCACACACTAGCAAATTTAACCTTGTCTTCTTCCACCTTTATTTTTTTGAATTTATACATTTTTTAAAAGAAAATAAATAACATCAAAAACACATGATTAAAACCAGATCTGTTCATCATCATCGTCTTCAAAATATTCACAAATCACTCGGGTCTATTTCTCCACCACAAGCAAATATATATTTTCCGACAACAACAGTTGAAAACACACTTCTTGGTGTTGGTTTCTCACATGTTGTCTCGACCTGGACCCATTTTAACGAATTTCAAACTTAAACTAAAACAACAAAATCTCAATTTCATTCACATCACTTTTGGTACAAATCTTTAAAGATTATAAGTGTGTGAACCATAAACGGTCATCGATCTTTGAAGAAGCCAAGCTTCTTTTAAATATATCATGATGATGTATAGTAGGCACACCAAGCCTCCGGGCTTGGGCCACACTATCACTTGGGCTTCTGGGCCCAACTTAGCAGTCATGGGCCGAAACTAAACCCGATCCTGCATTGGTCACGGCCCGGACACAGCAAAACGGACGCGGACCTAACTATAGGATACTTCCGTCCACGAAAAGCACACGCGTCCGTACACACGGTTATTACGGAACCTTGCCCGACAAGGGACCCACTCTGGCCACTAACTAAACAAACGAAATATTATGAAACCCTAATATTTCGTTCGCTTATAAAAGGGGACCTTCTGACACAATGAACCCTAAACATTCTTAATCATTTGTTATCCTTCAACCCAAACAAATGATTATACATTACCTTCACAACAAATATCCTAACCTCCTACAACTATTTCTTTACAATCCCCAATCATTCCTTTAATCATATTAGTTCATTATCTTTTCTCTTTTAATGGAAATGTGATTATTCTACCAATCAATCCTTTGCTTATCATTTTCTTCTTCACAAACCTTCACAACCTTATACCTTTCCAAGTTTATCCCTTCACATGACAAGTCACATTCCCTTACACCATGTACCTTCCATGTACTTGTTGTACTTCTTATCCCCCACATTATAACAAGTCCTTATACATCACATCTCAAACAACTCTAACACACAATCCTATTTTTTTTTTTTTGATTCTTTTCTTCATCACAACACACACACATATACACACACACACATACATCCTTTTGAATTTGAATTTCAGACACACACATACAGACTCAAATATTTCTCCCTATACTTCTCCTCACACACTTATACTTTTGAAATTCAAACTCTTCACACACTTCACCTAAACTCCTACACACTTCCACCCTTCCTAACATTTGAATTTTATATTTTAAATGTTAGGCTCCCATCTATCACATAACCATCACATCCATTACAACTCACAACCTATCTAACTTATATCCAACTTACCCTATCTTTATCCTTAACATTTAAATTTAACTTTTGAACTTGAAATCCTAAGGCTCCTAAACATCCCATCATGACAACTCATGCCAACTCTCCTCTTTCTCATCTATATCCTACATGTCTATTATTTGAATTTGAAATTAAAATTATCCCTCCAACATCTACACTTCTTTTCCAAACCAAGGAATATTCCTTTAGCATATTCTTTATTCTTTTAGCATATTATTTTTATCATAACTATGCCAACTCATCCACTTAACCGTGGATAGTTTCTAACTAAGCCATTTACCTTTGACGAATACCCAAACATACTCTTTGTCCAAGTCTTTGATAACCGATCTATGGCTGATAGTTTGCCAAAAACTACAAAGCCAACTTAGTTGGTATTGCTGTGTTGCTGAGATGTTATGATGATGACAAAGACTAGAAGCTAAAGAATTTCAAGTTTACAGAGTAACAAAAGAGTTCAAGTTCATCAAAGAGCATATTAAAGAGTAGCAGTGTGTTTGGATACATCCTCCTAGTGTTCAAGAAGCTCAAACTGAAGAAACATGAAGGTTAACAAGTGAACATCATGTTTAGGGGAGGATTGTTAGGTTTTAGAGGTTTCTACAACTTAGTGCTGCTACTTATACAAGTTATAATGCAGTTCTACTTAGGTGCTGCTGGTAAAGGAATGCTAAACATTCAAGAAATGAGGATATAGTAGTTAGTATTGTTAGTTATTAAATAGTTAGTACTTCCAGTACATTGTTAGTACTGACAGTGATAGTTAAGTGTTGTAGTAGTAGTTAGTTACGCTAGCATTATAATAGTTATTCTGTTAGGAGTATGCATGAGTTATTTATTAGGAATAGATAGGCATTATCTCTTACACGTTTGTAAAGCACCATTAGGGTTTTCTTGGTGTATTAAAGGAACCTACGGCACTTGTTAGATCTATAAGGTTTCATACAACAAGTTTCTCAAATATTAATAGTTAGTAAATCTGTAACCTATAGCAGATTAATAGTAAAGCAATTCTGTTTTTTTTCATTGTTCTTCTTAGAAATATAAGTTAGTTTCCACATAGCTTATATTGTTCATAGTCATTGTTTCTCTTGTAGTTAGTTTGGATCTATCCAGATTGGCTACCACTCTTAATAGGCTAGAAAGATCAATTATGTCTGGGATCTACACCCTTTCTCTCTGCATGCAAGACAAGTTACGAATACTGGTTGTAGGTTGCTTCCAATGGCTGGCCCTTTGTTTCTGCAATTCCTGGTCTGATGACCCACCTTGTTGCAAGTCTGACACTTGATAGTGCAAGGTCCTGTATGATGCAGGGTGCATTTCTTACACAGGGGAAGGCTTCTAATATACCTACTATTTTTAGTTAGGGTGACAGCATAAGCCTTGACGGTTTATTGCCTTCTATTCTGTTGTTGTTGCTGATCATTGTTGCGGTTGCTATTGTTGTTACAGTTATTCTGGTAGTTGTTGTTGTTGGTGAAGGTTCTTCTATCATCAAACTTTCGTTTGTGATCATTGGTTCCTTGCACAGAATTGTGCTTTGTTACTTGATCTATTAACCTCTGGGTTATTTTAATAGCTTCCTCCAAAGTTTGAGGCTTTGAAGCGGTAACATTTCCTTTAATACTTCTGGGTAATCCCCCGATGAAGACTTCCATGAGTTTCTTAGAATTTGGCACCATAGTTAGGCATAAAACTGCCAACTCCTAGAATCTTCTAACATAAGTCTTGAGATCATTTCCTTTTACAATCAGATTGTAAAATTCATCTTCCATTTTCTTGATCTCAGTTCGGGGACAATACTTCTTTATTAAGAGCTGCTTAAAGTCGGACCAGGTGATCTTGTAAGCTTCCTCTATTCCAATAGGCTGGGCGAATAAATTCCACAGGTAAAGCTTTCCCCGGTTGGTTACCAGTATCAAATTTCACCTTTGCAGTCCTTGGTTCAGTTACTACGTGAGAAATTACCGGAATCGTTCGTTCATATGAGCGGATGGGCCAACAAGCGCCTCCGTACCTTTGAAATTGAAAGGTTGGCAGCTCATAAACTCTTTGTAGCTACATTTTCTTGCTACAGGAGTTTCACCTTGTTTGATTTTCCTATTGGTATTATCAGTATTTGCCATGGTAACAACTTGTGCTTCCAGAGCTGTGAAAACACTACACTAGTACAAATCTGGGATTTCGTCACACATGCTGTTTTTTGAACGGTCATACAGTCAGATTTTTATGGACTAAAAATGTACAAAATAAAATAATCAGCCACACTTGATACTCATTTGTGTAACCATTTCGGAATTTATTGTCACAGATGTAAAATATTTATTTGACTGAGGTGACTGGTAATTTTGTTTGTTGATTATTTAGTCACTATAATTTGATCGTGAACAGTTACATATAGTTGAAACTTTTGTCGCCACTATAATATATACTATGTGACAATATATGTCGCACACTTGAACTGTGGACAAAAATCATCATATAGGTCACATGAAGTAATTGTGTATGTGGCTAAATCATATAGTCAAGTTTGTCACACATTATTTAAAAGTGACTGCTATTTTTTGTTGAATATTTAGCTACATATGAATTTAAAATGTGTGACAACTGAAAAGTAAGTTTGAAGCATTAGTCACGATATACATTTAAAAGGGACAAATATATGTCACACACTTAACAAAAGTTCCATTTTTGTCTTCCCCAAAAAACACACCGCCAAAAATTTCGAACAAAAAGTTCATTTCCCCCCTTTTGCTCGAATATTTCATTTCCCCCTAAATTGATTAGGGTTTCTTTTATTTCCCCATCTCACATTTAGACTCATCTTCCATACCATTTGCCGTCTCCATTTTTACATCTACTAATCTCATTGTTGCTCACCCCACCCAAGGTATTCTGTTCTTATCTGTTTATTTAATATATATTCTGAATTTTTTTAAGATAACGATTTGTTTCATTATTTAATTGGGAATTTATTGTAGTTTGATGGGCTTGCATCCCGTTATATATGCATCGATATGTGGCCACAGTGATATACAAAGACTATATCTGGTATCTTTTATTCATCTAATGACTTGAGTGGTTCTCTTTAGTTTGATTTTTAAATGGATTCTTGTAAAGCAGAGTTTGACTTTTTGTCATGGTTACTTAGAGATTATAAGGAAGCAATTGATGTGTCTAAGTAAATTTTCATTTTAATAAGTGGATTCAAGTGAGGTTGATTTTTTGTAAAGATTATTCTGGTGTCTATAATTATAAGTTTAAATTGAGATTTTAGTTCGTTTATAATTAGGGATCTGGAACATAGGTTTAATTATATATTTTAGTTAGATTAGATATTAATCAAGCTATGTTGTATATCTGGGCTTTGTATAGAGCTTGTCACAACATGTAAAGTGTGATATATTGTTACCTTTTCACTAATAAGCCTGTCACTGAGTGGGAATTGTAGTAATAGTCTAAAGAGATGTTTTAACCTTCTTACTAATTTGCTTAACAGACTTTAGTACATTCGTTTTAATAATAGACTTTAGTACTCACGTTCATATACAAGTATGAATGCTTTATTTTGATGGTCTTTCGGTCTGCCCTTATGTTATAGAATTTTTTTGTATACATCTAAATAAGTCATACTACAGGAGAGAAGCCTAAAAAACAAATCAACCATATATGGATGCTCGTTGGCATGACCATTCCTGTGGTTTTCTTTAATTTGGGGTTTCTATGGTATTTCAAGCACATAAAGCATAGACGAGAAGGTACAAAAGTTAAAAGTGATATTCTATCTATCAACTAGATTTGCTTCTTACTTTTTTTCTAACTCACAGATGCTGATCTTAGAAGAAAAAAGGCGAAAGGGAGACGAATATTGAGTTAGCAGCTTCTGAAAGCTTCAAGGATGTGCATCATCTTGATACAGATGGTAAAAAGTGTTGTCCAACTTGAGCAGGTGAGCAAGACTCTCCTACTAAAACTATAATGTCTCGGTTTCTAATTACAATATGACTCTGGCTTTTATAGCCGCCCGACCACCTTGTTTTGATCTAAGTTCATTTGTAAAGAAAATTGCTCTGTTGAGTCAGTTTGAACACGGGAAAATAGCACGATACTATGGGGCAGATAAGGTATTACTTTAATGCTTTTATATTATATATTATATATATATATATATATTATATTATATATATATATATATATATATATATATATATATATATATATATATATGTACGATGCATTCCTAAATTTTTTGCATGATAATGTAATAATTTTTCCCATTGATATCTTAATCCGAATCCCCTATTGACGAGGATATTGATGGCTGGTGCTAGTAAATACATCATTATCGTGTGAAAATAGTTATTTTTATGGCATTAGATGTGACATACTTTATATACTGTAATAACAACCTCTTTGTCACGGTTGAGTTAGTTATAAGAAATATTACTAACGCTTCTGTTTGGGCAATATATTTTTTGTAACTCACTTTATTGTAGCTTACTTAGATAGTTATCAATGTTTATCAATAAGATTTGCATCAACTTCTATTTTCTTACACATATTTACTCAATTTTATACTATGACTCTTAAAGTTGGAAATGACATGGTGTGTTCTACCTGTTAAGTTAGCTGTTACGCTTCACCAGTCTTGGTCAACATTAATGATAATAGCTAACTAGAACTTTTTAAAAGGTAAAGGCTATAATCAATATTGATGGAATGGATCTTTGAGTATATAGAGAGGAAAGAAGAGTCTCGCCTTGTTGAAATGATTTCAAGGATTATGTGTATATCTGGTAAACCAATAGTATCTATGTTTATTTATAACAGACCCATACACACCTTTATATTATTATTACCATTGTTACTATAGTTAATTATATTTTTGTTGTAGAAGGTTAGAACTCTCTCTCTCTCTCTCTCTCTCTCTCTCTCTCTCTCTCTCTCTCTCTCTCTCTCTCTCTCTCTCTCTCTCTCTCTCTCTCTCTCTCTCTCTCTCTCTCTCTCTCATATGATTCGTTTAATGCTTAGCACTTCTTATATTAGTTACTACTTACTAATTATTCATCATTTGAATTTTTTCAGCCCCAAGATAGTGTAGGAGCAACCGATTGTTCTTGATTATGTCAACTTACCAGAATATGTATCCTCTGCTAAGCATACTTCAAGTACACTAGCAACTTTTTACGCAACACTTATATGGAAATCTGATATATATGCATGTGATGGAATGGGTGTGTCAAACAAGTTGTGTTACAGGCTAAAATGGGTAATTTAGTAAGCCATTTGTAACTATGTTATCAGCTTAATTCATTTGTATGTATGCTCTTTTTGTTGAATTCAAACTACCCAAGGTCACATAGCCATTTTCTTCACGGGTACAGGTGCAATCACAGGCAACGGCCAAAATAGTTAGTTTGTTAAGCAATAAACTAAATTGGGTGCAATTGTGCAAGGTATATGTTCAAAGAATAATCTTTAACCTATATATGTATCAAATTATTACAGGGAGCAGATAGAGTACAGGAGTATCACCCATGGTGTAGGCATTATTCTAAAGGAAAAAAGACCTTCAGTTCGTGGTAAAGATCACTTTGTTGATGACACCCTTGGGTTTGTTTTTTTTATTCTCTGTTTCTTGGATATTTTCTTTAAGGTTTGACTATATGTTTACATGACTGAATTATGGATGTTTTATGCAGTAAATGTTGTGTAAAGATTAATGATCTTAAAGATAGAGAGAGACATGAAATGTGGTTGCTACTCGACCTGATAGTGTTAACCCTCATTACCACACAATCAGGTAATTGTTGATCGTTCTTGTTACTCTTATTGTAGAGCTCATAAACTACAGCATAACTCTGTTAAAATTGCTTAGTATACAGTTCACTGTACAAAATGGTGATTTCAATCTGACAAATTGAATTTACAAGAGATCTTGTTCCATTTGTTTTCAATCTTACTGCTGTTCTAATTTTGGATATGAAGAGGAGGAATCCACTCTGGCATATTACCACCGAATACACGGCAACAAATGGGCAGAGATAGCTAAACATCTACCCGAAAGGTATACTTAATAACATCTTTCAAGGGTGCTTCCCCCTTTACAGTAATTTTTCTATTACATATTTTAGTTTTCAAGCCAACAGAGATTACATAAATTCTCACCTGGTTCATTGTTGCGCATTGGCAGGACCGACAATGCAATAAAAAATCATTGGAATTGTTATTGAAAGTTCATGTTAATACTGTTATCATACATTAGTGCTGCCAGCAATAGTACTAAGTCCTTTGTCTACTTAGTGCTGCGAGCATAGATTAGTGTTGCCAACAGAGGTTAGTGCTGCTTGACGCAGTTACTGCTGCTAGTTGTTCTCGGTTGTGGATCCATGTTTTATTTAAAGACTACTGTTGCATCCAGTTGTCAGATAGTTTCATTTTGGAGAAGATGTCATCTCCCCTTGGTGTTCTTGTTATATTTGAGTCTCGGTCTGAAGCACTAGTTCAGATATAGGTATAGTACTTAAGTTATCTCTTTAAACTAAAATCCGCTTATTGTATGTGCATGGTTGCTATACATATCATTACATTTAGCAGCTTCATTCTAAATTTAGTATTTACTGATTAATTTCATGCATTTATTGATATCTAATATGTTATCACTATTTATACATACCAAAATAGTAATAGTCGCAATAAGCCTTGATTTCTAATATGTTATCACTAAGCCCCACGCATTCTTGCTCCTGTTTACAATTGTAGTTATGTTTTCTATATGAAATAAAATATTTTTATCAATAATAGTTTGCCAGTCTTAGAATGTAATTATATTATGTGTATGACTGCATTGCCAAATGGGTGTGTAGCTCATATGGTAGAGCGCTCACATTGCATGCGAGAGGCACGGGGTTCGATTCCCCGTACTTCCTTATTTTTTCGTTGTGTGACTAAATATTACAAAAGGCCACACAAACATAAAATTCATGTGGCCATTGGATGAACAATAGTCACACAAAATACACATTTCTTTACTTTAAACACCATATGGTCACACATATTAACACTTTTGGCCACTCTATGTTTAATTGTATGTGACTAAATATACAAAAAAACATGCTTTGTTGGTTGTACATTGTTTACGGTCACTAAATTGTACCTATTTAGTCACAAAAAAATGTGGATACGGACACTAAAGCTTCCTTATGTGTGACTAACTCGAATGCGTGACCGTAGGTGACCTACGGCCGCGCGACCTTTTGTCACACACAAAACTTTTCGCGTGTGTGACTATATGTATATAGTCACACATTTTTGGTGTGACCAATACCACTTTTTGTACTAGTGCTATCAGCAATTTCCTGATGGCAGCCTGAGACATGGCTGGTGCTGCAGATGTTGGTGTCCTCTTAGGAGCCATTCTATCAACATTTACAAGACAACACATAATAAGAATATTTCGTTGTATGGATTCTTATTTGGTACAAGTTCTAACAAAGAAATACACATTCTTTGATATTACATTGCAGGATATAACTATAAATTTTTGGAATGGACACTTTAACAAGCATCTAACTCATTAGGTTTCTTGAGGACTGGTTCATTTCTCAGTGGTTTCAGTATGATCCATAACGAGTTATCTAACTCTACAAAGATAGACTCATCTGGAAGTCTTAGATTCCAAATTTTTTTATGCCCAATGTCTTGATTATTAATCATATCCATGATATCTGGGTACAAAGGTTTGAGAAAACTGGATGGTAAGAGAGCCATAGTAACCTAGATACATAAAGATACGATACATCACACTACAGAATATAGGATAGACAACCACGACATACATAAATTGGTATCATAAAACAGCAAGGTATACTGGAATCACCACTGTATTAAGTCATAAACAACTTGTCTATATATTTTACTAGTTAATAATTTAACAAGTGTCATTATTTATGCCACACATCTAGTGGTTGGATTCTAACAAAAGCTGTAAATGATAAGGATCTAGTCTAGTAGTCTGGTGGTCCTCCCTTGTGGTTCTTGAGCTCATGGATCTTGTCCAGAAGACTCTTCATATCTGATCGGTGGCGAATCTGGATATCCTCAATGAGTATCTCTAAAGTAGAAGTCCTGACGCGAGCAAGAACAATCTCGTCATCATGCCTTATTTACTCTCTTTGAAATCCAGAAATCTGAGTACGGGCTTCTTGAAGTTCGATTTCTAGTTGGTCAAAATCTTGTTGTATGATTACTCGACCATTACCAAGACCTTCTATCTTATCTTCCATGTGCTCAATGCGCTCAAGAGGGAGCTCATCTAAGTGATTCAAAATAGTCTTGATCTGTTCCTCATGGCGCTCCAGATGCGTCTTATGAGAACTCTCTCCCATCTCAAATACCTGAGGTGGGGCAGAGGAATCAGTAGAGAAGGGTGATAGGAAACGGGCTCGTTTCTGAGGTGGCAAAATCTCCTCGGGAAGAAAGAAATCTCGGGGATCAAATAGTGGTGATGGTGGTAACACTGGAGGCAAAACAGTTGGTGGAGCAATAGGAGCTCATGGTGGAATAGGTGATTCATTATTAGCAGCATTATATGCTTGCATAACTTTCATATACGGATCATCGTGGAAAGGTAAGATAGTTAGCGAGGCTAAAAGATCCTTAGATAAATCTTCTGAAGGATCGGAAAAGGTGTTTCCCGGTGAAGCTGGAGAATAATCCGGAGAAGCCGGGGTATAGTCAAGAGTAGTTGTAGAGGAAAAAGCATCCTCAACATTAGAATCAGATGGGACGATAATAGGGTAGATATAGTCAGGAGTAGATATAATTCTGTAACAACCCAGTGTGAAATAACATAAGTTATTTATATATTAGTTGTTGTATCTTTATAAACTATTTCAGGATGATGTAGTGTCCAGGAGGACTTCTTGGATGGAAAAAATAGTTATAGTTTAGGTTTTAACCTTGTTCTCTATAACCGAGGCTCTTGATACCAATCTGTAACACCCCCTTATTTGACATATAGCAGCGGAAGCTAAATTGGAGGTATTACTTCATGAATCAATAATCATAATCATAGAAAATGACTCAAAAGAGACGTTTGGAAATAAAAAAAAAAATTTAGGTTATCATTCAATAATATATCAGAGTTTTACAAAAAGAGGTCCCAAAATACATATAAAAGCATAGAGTTTGAATGATAACAAGTTTGGACGTCCTCAAGTCCAATGCCACTCTGTGCCATAGGTTGCTCAATTACCTGAGATAAACATGCTAAAAAGGTCAACACAAAGGTTGAGTGAAATTCATAGGTTTGTAATGAAATGGTTGAATAGTCAATCATAAGTGGTAATATGCACAATTAAATTATCCTTCCCCCTCAAGGGAAAACAATATTATTGCCATAAGCTCATGTCACCCAACGTTAACATGGAAATCACCTAAGTGACCAATATTAAGGAATAAATGTCACTGTTGGAAAGGTCAACTTGCCAAATTTACCCATTATTCTCAATATTTGTGCATTTGATTACCTCATGTACAGGTAAACACAAACAGGATTCGTCAATCCCAATAGATCTATCCACAATATTTGCGTTCACTCGCAAGTGATTAATGGTTCATGATTAAATGATATTGACAGTAGAGGTAAACTTAGGCAATAATATATCAGGATAACATACAGTTGGAAAATACTTGTATTCATAGTTTATAGCATGTATCTCCCTACGGAGTTTAGAAAACATGTAAAGGTGGGACTATGAACTCACCTTGATAAGGTAGTTTGATTGATGTCAAAAGTAAATCAAATGGAAGTAAACAGCTTCGACACGCAACCTGGGGTAATATGTCAAGTCTTAGTTTGATTGTTTATATTTCAAAACTTTATTTCATAAAGTTTAACGTAAATATTAATTTTATGTAGTAAACGTTTGAGGAGCTAGGACACTTTAAATCGTAAATTCAGCAACTCGTCAAAACGTCTACCCAAATGGAAACCCCTCACATGAAATTTCCCTAGTCTTGTGATATGTTATAGTTTAAATGATAAGATTTTATCTTTTAAGTTTATTCAAAATAGCTCTAGTGAATGATAAATCTGGTAAATATTATAACATAATTATTTTTATATGTTTTGATCGATGAATGAACGATAAATGTGTCATTTAATAAAATCGAGTCTTATAATATTTAATTATATTTTTATAATTAAATTTAAGAATATTACATTTTATACCTTTAAGAATTCAAAATGACATATTATTACCCTTAGTATATATTTTGTTTACAACTTAAACCTTTTATATATAATTCTAAAACATTTAACCCTCAACTTTAAAGTTTGGCAAAATAAACCCCTAGAGTTTAACTTTAGGATATTTATATTTTTAGCCCCTCTAGTTATAAGTTTCAGAATATTTACAATATATACCCCTTTGCATGAAACGTTTTGCATTTTAAGTCCAAAAACCAAATACTTTGTATTTTTTCCCAACTTAGTTTTGCAGCTTATAGTTTATTACTATAAGCTAAAATAAGTAAGTTTGACGAGCTTATAGCTTATGAAAACAGCTTATGAGCTTAAAAATCCAAAATGGGCATGTTTGGCTTAGAAATAATAACCCGATGGGTTAGGGCTTTTAGGATTAGTTTTAATAATTATAAAAGGGATAAATGAGCTTATAGAAATAGCTTATTAGGTCAGCTTATAGCTTATAGCTTATTAGAGTTCGAAATACGGGTTTTAGGGTTTTAAGGGCACGATTTGGTTTAGGAAAAACCAATGAGTAGGTTTAGGGTTTAAGAGTTTAACTCGTGTGATCATGAAAGATGTAAGAAACTTATTAAGATGGGAATAAGCTTATACTAGCTTATTTGTAGAATTAGAATGGATTAGAGTTTTCCCAAAATGGGTCGAATTAGGGTTCGGTTTGGTTTAGGGTTTCCAACAAGGTTTTAACTTGTACAAATGATTAAAACAAGTTTATATATGATCATAGATATAACAAGAGTTTATTGAACTAGATAGAAAGCTTACTTAGTACATGAAATGGTAAAAATGGGTTGAATGGAGCAAATGAGACCCAAAACCTTTAGGAGATGAATCAAGGAATTTTGTTCTTCTTTCTTGGCTTTCAAATAGCTTAACCTTTCAACTCTTCTCTTCTAGGACTTGTTTAGATCATGATTTGAGTATGGTTTTGATTTGGTGATGTGTTTTGAAGGCATGCATGTCTTGGCTTATATATAGGGTCCGAAAATGGATTGGAGGCCAAGTTTTAGAGGGAGTGGTGGCCAAGATATTGAGGAGTAATGTCTAAGGAGTAGCTAAGGTAACTAAGGAGGGCTAGGGATTAGCTTATCAAGGTGTAAGGAGGGTGTAGAGGTTCGGTGATTACATAGGGGTGACAATGGTGTTTCTTGGGGCTCATGTCGGTGGAGTTGCTACAATGAGGGACAAGGAGCATTTAGACAAGGTAGAGCAGTGGTGTGTCATGGAGATGAGTGGTAGCTTGCTTAGGTCTTAGTTCGAGCTAGTTAAGGGGTAACGGGTCATTTAGGGTTTTCGGGTTTGGTTTTTAGTTTAAGTCGAGCTAGGGTTAGGATTAGAGAGGGAAAAGTGTTTAAATATGATGCATTAGAGTGCTTGTACTTAGTGCTAAAGAGGTGGTACGAAATCCTTAAGAAATGGAGGGAAATGAGCTAGTTTGAATTCGTGCTTTGTCAAGATTATACAACGAGCTCAAATGAGTTATTACATTGATTTTGGTGGGAAAAGATATTCAAAAGTTATGCATTGTACACTTGTACACATGCCTTATTAGCTTGAACATTTGTATTGTGTGTAAACATTACATATAGTTAGGGTTTGTTATAAACGTTAACATATAAAGTCGTTTTATAATAACGTTTTGAATTCTAACGTTTAAATAAATAAGTCATGGGTAAAATGGGTTTTAAAACATATTGTTTGACATATTATAACGTTTACTTGCTATAAACGTTGATGAAATTGGTATTGGTAGGTTGCGTGAGCACGTTTACTTTTGTAATGTAAGTTACATTACATTATGGATGGAATAAAGCAAAAATCTTTCTATGAAAATGGTTGCATCTAATTTAATAGATGGAAATTACACTGAGGAAAATTGCATCTAATTTAATAGATGGATAATTACATATAGGAAAATTGTGAGTTGTTATATACAAGCCAAATGATTGAAAACTGTATTAACAATATTAAATCCAGTTCAATGTTGGTTTGTTTGTTTTAGTGCAATGATTTACTTATCTCGAAGCGGCATATCATTCTTAAGACTTAGGCGGGACATCATCCTAAGACCTAGACACGATTAATCCTGTTACAATTAACGCATCCGCATAAAGCATCCTTTAGTTTAATTATAATCTATCTTAGGGAATCAAAGCAGTGGTGATCCTGTTAAAAGCCTAGCCCAACGAGACTTTACCCACTTATTGTTTGACGGTGTTTTATATACTGGTAGTCCACTATTCCAATCTTCATCAGTTAATTAAGAGCATGATTGCTGAAACATAAACGGGTCACCTACCGGTCCAACTAAGCTCATAATTCAAAGACAAAGACAGAACGTTAATTGCGATCCTATTAGTCCAGTAATATAAAGCACGATATGGAAAGCTATCCCGGTATCTACATTACTTGGTCAGTATCACTAGATCCAGTTGAATGATAAGTCGCATATTCAAACACATAAACAAGTATGAGGTGATAAACATAATTAACAGCAACGTAAATTAAGAAATCGATTTTAAAAACAAACCAAACATTAAACTTTAATTACAATGGTTGTGGGCTATCACCCTAGGGTATTATCCATCTTAATGGAAAGTTCTATGTTTTGGTTGTTTTTAAATCGATTCTTAAGGTTATATATAAATAATAAACCGTTGATTGTTTAATGATGTTTATCACCTCATTACTGTTTATGTGTCTTGTAATTAGTGCGACATATCATTCAATAGATCTAGTGATTACGAACCAAGTAATCTAGATTCCGGGGATAGCTCTCCATATCGTGTTTTATATTACTGGATCAATAGGATCACAAATAACGTTATGTCTTTGTCTTTGAATTATGAGCTTAGTTGGACCGGTTGGTGACCCGTTTATGTTTCAGCAATCACGCTCTTAATTAACTGATAAAGATTTGATAGTGGGACTTACAGTATATAAAAACATCGTCATTTCAAACAATAAAGTGGGTAATAGTCTGTTGGGCTAGGGTTTTAACAGGATCACCACTGCTTTGATTCCCTAAGATATATGATAATTAAACTAAAGGATGTTTTATGCGGATGCGTTAATTGTAACAGGATTAATCGTGTCTAGGTCTTAGGATGATGTCCCGCCTAAGTCTTAAGAATGATATGCCGCTTCGAGATAAGTAAATCATTGCACTAAAACAAACCAACCTAATTGAACTGGGATTTTAATATTTGTTTTTATACAGTTTTCAATCATTTGGCTTGTATATAACAACCCACAATTTTTCCTTATGTAATTATCCATCTATTAAATTAGATGCAATTTTCCTCAGTGTAATTTCCATCTATTAAATTAGATGCAATCATTTTCATAGAAAGATTTTTTCTTTATTCCATCCGTAATGTAACGTAACGTACATTACAAAAGTAAACGTGCTCACGCAACTTACCAATGCCAATTTCATCAACGTTTGTATCGAGTAAACGTTATAATATGTCAAGCAATATGTTTTAAACTCCATTTTTACCATACGTTATTTATTAAACGTACAATTCAAAACGTTATTATAAAACGGACTTTATATGTTAACGTTTATAACAAAACCCTAACTATATGTAATGTTTACACACAATACAAATGTTCAAGCTAATAAGGCATGTGTACAAGTGTACAATGCATAACTTTTGAATATCTTTTCCCACCAAAATCAATGTATAACTCATTTGAGCTCGTTGTATAATCTGACAAAGCACGAATTCAAACTAGCTCATTTCCTTCCATTTTCTTAAGGAATTCGTACCACCTCTTTAGCACTAAGTACAAGCACTCTAATGCATCATATTTAAACACTTTTCCCTCTTTAATCCTAACCCTAGCTCGACTTAAACTAAAAACCAAACCCGAAAACACTAAATGACCCGTTACCCCTTAACTAGCTCGAACACAGACCTAAGCAAGCTACCACTCATCTCCATGACACACCACCTTGCTTACTACCTTGCTAAAGCTCCTTGTCACCTCATTGTAAGCTACTACCACAACTTGAGCCCCAAGAAACACCTTGTCACCTCCTATGTATAACCGAACCTCTACACCCTCCTTACACCTTGATAAGCTAATCCCTAGCCCTCCTTAGTTACCTTAGCTACTCCTTAGACATTACTCCTCAATATCTTGGTCACCACTCCCTCTAAAACTTGGCCTCCAATCCATTTTCGGACACTATATATAAGCCGAGACATGCATGCCTTTAAAACACATCACCAAATCAAAACCATACTCAAATCATGATCTAAACAAGTCCTAGAAGAGAAGAGTTGAAAGGTTAAGCTATTTAAAATCCAAAAAAACAGAAACCAAAAGGTCCTTGATTCTTCTCTAATGTTCGGGGTATCATTTTCTCCATTCAACCCATTTTCACTATTCCGTGTACTAAGTAAGCTTTCTATATAGTTCAATAAGCTCTTGTTATGTCTATGATCATATATAAACTTGTTTTAATCATTTGTACAAGTTAAAACCTTGTTGGAAACCCTAAACCAAACTGAACCCTAATTCGACCCACTTTGGGAAAACCCTAATCCATTCGAATTCTACAAATAAGCTAGTATAAAGCTTTATTCCATCTTAATAAGTTTCTGTTACATCTTCATGATCACATGAGTTAACACTCTTAAACCTTTAAACTACTCTGTTAGTTTTTCCTAAACCAATTTGTGCCCTTCAAACCCTAAAACCTATTTGACTCTAATAAGATATAAGCTATAATGATTGATCCTTTAATAAGTATTTTATAGCTCATTTATCCCTTTTATAATTATTAAAACTAATCCTAAAAGCCCTAACTCATCGGGTTATTATTTCTAAGCCAAACATGCCCATTTTGGATTTTTAAGCTCATAAGCTGTTTTCATAAGCTATAAGCTCGTCAAACTTACTTATTTTAGCTTATAGTAATAAACTATAAGCTGCAAAACTAAGTTGGGATTGAAAAATACAAAGTATTTGGTTTTTGGACTTAAAATGCAAAATGTTTCATGCAAAGGGGTATATATTGTAAAATTCTTGAAACTTATAACTAGAGGGGCTAAAAATATAAATATCCTAAAGTTAAACTCTAGGGGTTTATTTTGCCAAACTTTAAAGTTGAGGGTTAAATGTTTTAGAATTATATATAAAAGGTTTAAGTTGTAAACTAATATATATACCAAGGGTATATATTGTCATTTTGAATTCTTAAAGGTATAAAATGTAATATTTTTATATTAATTATAAAAATATATTTAAATATTATAAGACTCGATTTTATTAAATGACACATTTATCGTTCATTCATCGATCAAAACATATAAAAATAATTATGTTATATATTTAACATAATTTATCATCCACTAGCTTTTGAATAAACTTAAAAAGATAAAATCTTATCATTTAAACTATAACATATCACTAGACTAGGGAATTTCATGTGAGGGGTTTCCATTTGGGTAGACGTTTTGACGAGTTGCTGGATTTACGACTTAAAGTGTCCTAGCTCCTCAAACGTTTACTACATGGCCTCTGGATTATGATAGCCCGAACAGTGATACGATGTTTTCACGAGTTATTAAACCAAATTAATATTTACGTTAAACTTTATAAAATAAAGTTTTGAAATATAAACAATCAAACTAAGACTTGACATATTACCCCAGGTTGCGTGACGAAGTTGTTTACTTCCATTTGATTTACTTTTGACATCAATCAAACTACCTTATCAAGGTGAGTTCATAGTCCCACCTTTACATGTTTTCTAAACTCCGTAGGAAGATACATGCTATAAACTATGAATACAAGTATTTTCCAACTGTATGTTATCCTGATATATTATTGCCTAAGTTTACCCTATGTCAATTCATCTAATCATAAACCATTAATCACTTGAGTGTGAACGCGAAATATTGTGGATAGATCTATTGGGATTGACGAATCCCGTTTGTGTTTACCTGTACATGAGGTAATAATGCATATATTTGAGAAATAATAAAAAAAAAAAAAAAAAAAAAAAAAAAACACAACACAAAAAAAAAAAATGGGTAAACTTTGGCAAGTTACCTTTCCAACAGGACATTTATTCCTTAATAATGTCACTTAGGTGATTTCCATGTTAACGTGTTGGTGACATGAGCTTAGGGCAATAATATTGTTTTCCATGATAATTGTAATTGTGCAATTATTACCACTTATGATGACTTGTATTCAACCATTTCATTACAAACCTATAAATTTCACTCAACCTTTGTGTTGACCTTTTTAGCATGTTTATCTCAGGTAATTGAGCAACCTATGGCACGGAGTGGCATTGGACTTAAGGACGTCCAAACTTGTTATCATTCAAACTCTATGTTTTCATATGTATTTTGGGACCTCTTTTGTAAAACTCTGATATATTATTGAATGATAACTAAATTTTCCAAAACGTCTCTTTTGAGTCATTTTCTATGATTATGATTATTGATTCACGAAGTAATACCTCCAATTTAGCTTCCGCTGCTATATGTCAAATAAGGGGGTGTTACATATTGGTATCAAGAGCCTCGGTTATAGAGAACAAGGTTAAAACTTAAACTATCAACTATTTTTTTCCATCCAAGAAAGTCCTCCGTGAGAATAGTATCTAAAGATACATAACTATTATATAAATAACTTATGTTATTTCACACTGGGTTGTTACAGAATTATATCTACTCCTGACTATATCTACCCTATTATCGTCCCATCTGATTCCAATGGTTGAGGATGCTTTTTCTCTTCAACCACTCCAGTACTATAATAGCGGCTTCACCAGACTATTTCCCAGCTTTCACTGGGAAACACCTTTTCTGATCCTTCAGAGGATTTATCTAAGGGATCTTTTAGCCTCGCTAACCATCTCACCTTTCCACGATGATCCGTATATGAAGGTTATGCAAGCATATAATGCTACTAGTAATGAATCACCTATTCCATCACCACGAGCTCCTATTGCTCCACCAACTGTTTTGCCTCCATCTCCAGTGTTACCACCATCACCACTATTTGATCCCCAAGATTTCTTTCTTCTCGGGGAGATTCTGCCACCTCATAAACGAGCCCGTTTCCTATCACCTTTCTCTACTGATTCCTCCGCCCCACCTCAGGTATTTGAGATGGGAGAGAATTCTCACCAAGACGCATCTGGAAGCCATGAGGAATAGATCATAGACTATTTTTGAATCACTTAGATTGAGCTCCCTTCTTGAGCACATTGCGCACATGGAAGATAAGTTAAAGGTCTTGGTATGGTCGTGTAATCAGATGCAAGTTTTTGACCAACTAGAAATCTAAAACTCAAGAGCCCCGTACTCGATTTCTGGATTTCAGAGAGGGCAAATAAGGTATGATGAAGAGATTGTTTTTGCTCGCGTCAGGACTTCTACTTTAGAGATACTCATTGAGGATATCCAGATTCGCCACCGATCAGATATGAAGAGTCTTCTGGATAAGATCCATGAGCTCAAGAACCACAAGGGAGGACCACCAAGTCTACTAGGACTAGATCCTTATCATTTCAGGCTTTTGTTTAGATCCAACACTTGATGTGTGCATAAATAATGACACTTGTCAAATTTTGACTATGTAAAATATGTAGACAAGTTGTTTATGACTTAATACAGTGGTGATTCCAGTATACCTCGTTGTTTTATGATACCGATTTATGTATGTCGTGGTTGTCTATCTTATATTCTATAGTATGATGTATCGTATCTTTATGTATCTAGGTTACTATGGCTCTCTTACCACCCGGTTTTCTTAAACCTTTGTACCCAAGTATCATGGATATGATTAATAATCAAGACATTGAGCAAAAAAAAATTTAGAATCTAAGACTTCCAGATGAGTCTATCTTTGCAGAGTTAGATAACTCGTTATGGATCATACTAAAACCACTGAGAAACGAACCAGTCCCCGAGAAACCTAATGAGTTAGATGCTTGTTAAAGTGTCCATTCCAAAAATTTATAGTTATATCCTGCAATGTAATATCAAAGAATGTGTATTTCTTTGTTAGAACTTGTACCAAATAAGAATCCATACAATGATATATTCTTATTATGTATTGTCTTGTAAATGTTGATAGAATGGCTCCCAAGAGGACACCAACATCTACAGCACCAGCCATGTCTCAGGCTGCCATCAGGAAACTAGTTGCTGATAGCACTAGTACAAAAAGTGGTATTGGTCACACCAAAAATGTGTGACTATATACATATAGTCACACACGCGAAAAGTTTTGTGTGTGACAAAAAGGTCGCACGGCCGTAGGTCACCTACGGTCACACATTCGAGTTAGTCACACATAAGAAAGCTTTAGTGTCCGTATCCATGTTTTTTGTGTGACTAAATAGGTACAATTTAGTGACCGTTAACACAATGTACACCAACTAGAGCTTGTTTGTTTTTGTTAGTATTTGTCACATACAACTAAGCATAAAGTGACCAAAAGTGTTAATAAGTGTGATCATATGCTGTTTAAAGTAAAGAAATGTGTATTTTGTGTGACTATTAATCATCCAATGGTCACATGAATTTTATGTTTGTGTGGCGTTTTGTAATATTTAGTCACACAACGAAAAAATAAGGAAGTACGGGGAATCAAACCCCGTGCCTCTCGCATGCAATGCGAGCACTCTACCATATGAGCTACATTCCCATTTGTCAATTGCAGTCATACAATATATAATTTCATTCTAAGACATGGCTACTATTATGATAATATATTTTTTATTCATATAGAATCTTATCTACTATTAGTAAACAGGAGCATGAAGCGTAGGGGCTTAGTGATAAATATTAGAAATCAAAGGCTTATTGCGATATTTCTTATTTTGGTAGTATAAATTAGTGACTAAATTATTAGATATCAATAAATGCAATGAAATTAATCAAGTAATACATAAATTAGAATGAAGCTGCTAAATGTTATGATATGTATAGCAACCATGCAACA
Organism: Tanacetum coccineum; assembly: GCA_026074375.1. NCBI lineage: Eukaryota > Viridiplantae > Streptophyta > Magnoliopsida > Asterales > Asteraceae > Tanacetum > Tanacetum coccineum. The sequence continues at coordinate 37,507 of BQNB010040551.1, forward strand.
TACAATTAGCGGATTTTAGTTTTTAAGAGATAACTTAAGTTACTTTACCTATTTCTGAATTGAGCTTCAGACGAGACTCAAATATAAACAAGAACACCAACGGGGAGATGACATTCTTTCCAACTGAATACCAACTGCAACTGGATTGCCAACGTGGTTGTTAAATAAAAAGGATCTACATCGGAACAATAGCAGCAGTACTGCGTCAAGCAGAACTAACCTTTGTGTAAGCACTAACTCTCTGCTAGAGCACTATGTAGACCAAAAGACTTATACTTTGCTGGCAGCACTAAGTATGCCAAGCAGTATTAACATGAACTTTCAATAACAATGTCAAATGTTTTTTATTGCTTTTGTCAGTCTTGCCATTTTGCGCAACAATGAACTAGGTGAGAATTTATGTAATCTCTGTTGGCTTGAAAACTAAAACATGTAATAGAAAAATTAATGTAAAAGAAGCCCTTGAAAGATGTTATTAAGTATACCTTCCGGGTAGATGTTTAGCTATCTCTGCCCATTTGTTGCCGTGTATTCGGTGGTAATATGCCAGAGTGGATTCCTTCTCTTCACATCTAAAAATTAGAACAAACAGTTAGATTGAAAACAAATTTGGACATGATCTTGTTAAATTTCAATTGGTCAGATTGAATACCATTTTGTACAGTGATAATGTATATTAAGCTGTTTACAGGTTATGTTGTTGTTTATGAGCTCTACAATAAGAGTAACAAGAACGATCAACAATTACCTGATTGTGTGGTAATGAGGGTTGACACTAGATCAGGTCGAAGTTAGCAACCACATTTATGTTCCTCTCTCAATCTTTAAGGATCATTAAGCGTTACACAAATGTTATGCATATAAACATCCTTAATTCAGTCATGTAACATATAGTCAAACCTTAAGAAAATATCCATGAAACAAGAAATAAAAAAAACAAACCAAGGGTATTTTTGTTCATCAACAAAGTGATCTTTACCACGAACTGAAGGTCTTTTTTCCTTTAGAATAATGCCTACACCATGGGTGATACTCCTGTACTCTATTGCTACCTTGTAATAAATTTGATACCATATTTAGGTTAAAGATTATTCTTTGACATATACCTTGCTCAATTGCACAATTTAGTTTATTGCTTAACAAACTAACTATTTTGGCCGTTGCCTTTGATTGCACCTGTACCCGTGAAGAAATTGGCTATGTGACCTTGGGTAGTTTGAATTCAACAAAAAGAGCATACATACAAATGAATTAAGCTGATAAAATCATAGTTCAATATGGCCTTACTAAATTACCCATTTTAGCCCGTAACACAAACTTGTTTGACACGGCCCAGTCCTTCACATGCATATATATTAGATTTCATATAAGTGTTGCGCAAAAAGGCTAGTGTACTTAAGTATGCTTAGCAGAGGATCATATTCTAGTAAGCTGACATAATCAAGAACAATCGGTTGCTCCTACACGATCTTGGGACTGAAAAAATTCAAATGACGAATAATTAGTAAGTAGTTAACTAAATATAATGAATGCTAAGCCGCGCGCTTCTCAGATCATTATTTTGGAGGGGGGGGGGGGGAAAGGGAGACATAGAAGAGAGAGAGAGAGGAGAGGAGAGAGAACGAGAAGATGAAGGAGAGAGGAGAGAGAGAGGATTGATTGAGGTGAGTGAGAGAAGAGAGACGTGAGCATGAGAGTAGGAGATGAGACGGAGAGAGAGGAGGTTTAGAGACCGAGAGTTCTAACCTTATACACAAAATACAATATGACTATAGTAACAAATGGTAATAATATAATAGCGGGTGTGTATAGGTCTGATCAAAATAAACCTAGATATATGGGTTTACCAAATATGCAATAGTCCTCGAAAATCATTTCAACAAGGCGAGACTCTTCTTTCCTCTGATATAATCATATGATCATTCCATCAATTCTTGATATCGCCTTTACCTTTTAAAAAAAGTTCCTGTTAGCTTATTATCTTTAATTTGTTGGACCTACGACTGGTGATGCAGTATACAGCTAACTTTAACAGTAGACACACCATGTCATTTCAACTTTAAAGTAGTCGTAGTATAAAATTTGAGTGAATATGTGTATGAAAATAGAAGTTGATGCAAGTCTGTATTGAATAAACAGTGATAACTATCTAAAGTAAGCTCCAATAAAGTGAGTTACAATAAATATATTGCCCATAACAGAAGATAGCGTTTAGTAATAGTTTCTTTTAATTCTAACTTAACCGTTGACAAATGAGGTTGTTATTACACGTAGATAAAGATTTTCAACTTCTATATGCGCAATAAAAATAACTTATTGTCAACACGCAATGATGTATTTACTAGCACCAGCCATCAATATCCTAGTCTATAGGGGATTCAGATTAAGATATCAATGGGACAAATTATTACGCTATCATGCAAAAATTTTAGGAATGCATCGTACATATATATATATATATATATATAATATATATTATATATATATATATATATATATATATATATTATATTATATTAATATATTAGATTTAAAAGCATTAAAGTAATACCTTATCTGCCCCATAGTATCGTGTTATTTTCTCGTGTTTAAACTGACTCAACAAAGCAATTTTCTTTACAAATGAACATAAATCAAAACAAGGTGGTCGGGCGGCTATAAAAGCCAGAGTCATATTGTAATTAGAAATCGAGACATTATAGTTTTATTAGTTTTAGTAGGAGGTCTTGCTCACCTGCTCAAGTTGGACACCTTTTACCCATCAGTATCAAGATGATGGACATCCTTGAAGCTTTCAGAAGCTGCTAACTCAATATTCGTCTCCCTTTTGACTTTTTTCTTCTAAGATCAGCATCTGTGAGTTAGAAAAAAAGTAAGAAGCAAATCTAGTTGATAGATAGAATATCACTTTTAACTTTTGTACCTTCTCGTCTATGCTTTATGTGCTTGAAATACCATAGAAACCCTAAATTAAAGAAAACCACAGGATCGTGTTTGGTCATGCCAAGAGGCATCCCTATATGGTTGATTCTGTTTTTTAGGCTTCTTCCGGTAGGAATGATTTATTTAGATGCTATACAAAAAAAGTCTATAACATAAGGGCAAGACGATAAGACCATCAAAATAAAGGCATTCCATACTTGTATTTGAACGTGAGTACTAAAGTTCTATTATTAAACGAAGGTTATTAAAGTCTGTTAAGCAAATTAGTAGAAGGTAAAAAATCTCTTTAGCAGATTACTACCAATTCCCACTCAAGAGTGGTGGACAGGCTTATTAGTGAAAATGGTAACAAATATCACACTTTACATGTTGTGACAGCTTATACAATGTCCCGATATACTAACATAGCTTGATTAATATCTAATCTAACTAAAATATATAATTAAACTATGTTCCAGATCCCTAATTATAAATGAACTAAAATCTTAATTTAAACTTATAATTATAGAAACCAGAATAATCTTTACAAAAAATCAACCTCACTTGAATCCACTTATTAAAATGAAAATTTACTTAGACACATCAATTGCTTCCTTATAATCTCTAAGTAACCAGGACAAAAAGTCAAACTCTGCTTTACAAAAATCCATTTAAAAATCAAACTAAAGAGAACCACTCAAGTCATTAGATGAATAAAAGATACCAGATATAGTCTTTGTATATCACTGTGGCACATATGATGCATATTATAACGGGATCACAGCCATCAAACTACAATAATTCCCAATTAATAATGAAACAATATTCGTTATCTTAAAATATTTAGAATATATATTAAATAAACAGATAAGAACAGAATACCTTGGGTGGGGTGAGCAACAATGAGATTAGTAGATGTAAAAATGGAGACGACAAATGGTATGGAAGATGAGTCTAAATGTGAGATGGGGAAATAAAAGAAACCCTAATCAATTTAGGGGGAAATGAAATATTCGAGCAAAAGGGGGGAAATGAACTTTTTGTTCAAAATTTTTGGCGGTGTGTTTTTTGGGGAAGACAAAAATGGAACTTTTGTTAAGTGTGTGACATATATTTGTCACTTTTAAATGTATATCGTGACTAATGCTTCAAACTTACTTTTCAGTTGTCACACATTTCAAATTCATATGTGGCTAAATATTCAGCAAAAAATAGCAGTCACTTTTAAATAATGTGTGACAAACTTGACTATATGTTTTTAGCCCATACACAAGTTAGTTCATGTGGACATATATGGATTTTGGTCACACTGTTCAATTGTGTGACATATATTTGTCACATATGTATATATATAGTGCGACTAATGTTTCAAACTTATTTGTATTTGTCACACGTTCCAAATTATAAGTGACTAAATAATCAACAAAAAATTACCAGTCACCTCTAGTCACATAAATATTTAAATATGTGACAATGAAATTCCGAAATGGTTACACAAAATGAGTTCAAGTGTGGCTGTTTATTTTATTTTGGTACATTTAGTCACATAAATATCTGACTGTATGACCGTTCAAAAAACAGCATGTGTGACGAAATCCCAGATTTGTACTAGTGTAGTGTTTTCGCAGCTCTTGAAGCACAAGCTGCTACCATGGCAAATACTGATAATACATAGGACATGCAGACAAGTGAAAACTCCCTTTGTATGTTAAGAAATGTAGCAAAAGAGTTTATGAGCTGCCAACCTTTCAATTTAAAGGTACGGAAGGCGCTGTTGGCCTCATCCGCTCATATGAACGAACTGAATCCGTATTTCTCCGTAGTAACTGTACCAAGGACTGCAAAGTGAAATTTGATACTGGTACTCTAACCGGGGAAGCTTTATCTGGGGAATTCATTGCCCACTATTGGAATAGTAAAGCTTCAAGATTCACTGGTCCGACTTTAAGTAGCTCTTAATAAAGAAGTATTGTCCTCGAACTGAGATCAAGAAAATGAAAGATGAATTTTACAATCTGATTGTAAAAGGAAATGATCTCAAGACTTATGTTAGAAGATTCCAGGAGTTGGCAGTTTTATGCCTAACTATGGTGCCAAATTCTAAGAAACTCATGGAAGTCTTCATCGGGGGATTACCAGAAGTATTTAAAGGAAATGTTACCTGGCTTCAAAGCCTTCAAAACTTTGGAGGAAGCTCATTCACATAACCCAGAGGTTAATGGATCAGTAACAAACGCACACTTCTGTGCATGGAACCATTGTCACAACGAATGTTTGATGATAGAAGAATCTTCACCACCAACAACAACTACCAGAATAACCATAACAACAACAATAACAACCACAACAATGATCACCAACAACAACAGAATAGAAGGCAAGAAATCCTCAGGGCTTATGCTGTCACCCCAACTAAAAACAGTAGGTATACTGGAAGCCTTCCCTTGTGTAAGAAATGTACCCTGCATCACACAGGGCGTTGCATTATCAAGTGTCAGACTTGCAATAAGGTGGGTCATCAGACCAGGAACTGCAGAAACAAAGGGCCAGCCATTGGAAGCAACCTACAACCAGTATTCGTAACTTGTCTTGCCTGCGGAGAGATTGGGTGTAGATCCCAGACTTAATAGATCTTTCTAGCCTGTTAAGGGTGGTAGCCAATCTGGATAGATCCAAGACTAATACTAAGAGAAACAATAGACTATGAACAATATAAGCTTATGAGGAAAACTAAACTTATATTGCTAAGAAGAACAATGAATAAAACAGAACTTTGATTACTATTAATCTGCTAGGTTATAGATTACTAACTATTAATATTTGTGAAACTTGTGTATGAAACTTATATATCTAACTAGTGCCGTAGGGTTCCTTTTATACACCAAGGAAAACCCTAATGGGCTTACAAAACGTGTGAAGAGATAATGCATATCTATTCCTATAATAACTCATGCATATCTCCTAACAGTACTAACTATTATATGCTAGCAGTACTAACTTACTACTAACAGCACTAACTATCTGCAGTTACTACAATGTACTGGTAGTACTAACTATTTAGAACTAACAATTACTAATACTTAGTATAATTCCTTGAATTTTTAGCTTCTTTACAGTTGCACTAAGTAGAACTGGCAGTAGTAACTTGTATAAGTAGCAGCACTAAGTTGTAGAAACTTCTAAAACCCAACAATCCTCCCCTAAACATGATGTTCACTTGTTAACCTTCATGTTTCTTCAGTTTGAGCTTCTTGAACACTAGGAGGATGTATCCAAACACACTGCTACTCTTTAATCTGCTTTTTGATGAACTTGAACTCTTTTGTTACTTTGTAAACTTGAAATTCTTTAGACTTCTAGTCTTTTTTCATCTATAACATTCAGCAAAACACAGCAATACCAACTAAGTTGGCTTTGTAGTTCTTGGCAAACTATCAGCCATAGATCGATTGTCAAAGACTTAGACAACGAGTATGTTTGGGTATTCCTCAAAGGTAAATGGCTTAGTTAGAAACTATCCATGGTTAAGTGGATGAGTTGGCATAATTATGATAAAAATAATATGCTAAAAGAATAAAGAATATGCTAAAGGAATATTCCTTGGTTTGGAAAAGAAGTGTAGATGTTGGAGGGATAATTTTAATTTCAAATTCAAATATTAGTCTGTAGGATATAGATGAGAAAGAGGAGAGTTGGCATGAGTTGTCATGAAGGGATGTTTAGGAGCCTTAGGATTTCAAGTTCAAAATTTAAATTTGAATGTTAAGGATAAAGATAGGGTGAGTTGGATATAAGTTAGATAGGTTGTGAGTTGTAATGGATGTGATGGTTATGTGATAGATGGTGAGTCCCTAACATTTTAAAAATATATTTTCAAATGTTAGGAAGGGTGGAAGTGTGTAGGAGTTTAGGTAAAGTGTGTGAAGAGTTTGAATTTCAAAAGTATAAGTGTGTGAGGAGAAGTATAGGGAGAAATATTTGAGTCTGTATGTGTGTGTCTGAATTCATATTCAAAAGGATGTTGTGTGTGAGTGTAATATGTGTGTGTGGTTGTTTATGTGAAGAAGAAGAATGAATAAGGATTGTGTGGTATTGGTTGTTCACTTTCTCATTTTCTATAAGCTAATATTCTCTCTTTCTTTCTCTCTTTAAAAGTGTTCATCCTTCCACTTTCTCTCTCTAGTTCTTTGTCACTAGATTGTGAGATTAGATAACATAGATATTATACAGAAGGTTTAAGGTTTATAGTTGTGAGGAAGATATGAATAATCAAAGGATTGATTATGGGATTAATCATATTGCCCTTAAGGGAGAAAAGACTTGGGCAATGATGATTAGGGAATCATTTGAGAAATGGGAAGGAATGTTTAGATTGTATGGCAAGGTGAGAATAATCATTTGTTTTGGGAAGAAGAGATTAACAAATGATTAGAAAATGTTTAAGTGAGAATTGAGGTGTAGGTGATATATGATGAATACATGTGGGAGTGTGTGGGAGTTTGTAAAACATTTATATAGAAAAAGGTAAGAAATATCAAAGTATAATTAACCTTCAGTTACCACAAACTCAATTAGTCATTTAGACTTTAATCCATGATTATCAACAATGGATTTGATCACTAATCACCTTGATGCAAACAAGTTAAGTGTTTTGCATCTCAAGTAAAACATATCTCGTAATGGGAAATGATGCGTTTACGTAAAGTGACCTTTGACTTATTTTGACAAATAAGGGAGTAAAATCCGTTACGTGATTAGGAACAACACAAATCCGGATTAAGGTCAAATGAATACTTTAGTTTGATGATATTTTAAAAGTATATTCATATTATGTTTAGAAAAGAAGTTTCGGCCTTGGCTAGAGGCGTTTGATAAAAGAAATGTGTTGGCGTTTTGTTAAAAAAACGGGATGATTTGTTTTTGCCCCTTTCTAAGTCTAAACCTCATTTAGAGTGTTCCCAAATGCTCAAATATCATGTACATACCTTTATTGAAGGTTCCACATATTTCGGGTCAGAGAAAAACCGATTTTGCAAAATTCATAAAAACAGATGTTGTTAGTGGCGCGCTGGCCACGTGCTGACGCGTGACCAGCGCCCCATACCTGTTGTATCCGTTTTACGGATTTTGGCTATCGTCTCTTATTTTAAGTGTTGCGAACCTTTATTTGTCATCGTCAAAACATAAAGGAGATCTTAGTCAATGTTGCCCTAAGAGTTATGAACGACAATGATTGGGTTTGTGAAAGACGCGGGTTTTCATGGGTATCATGGTAAATTGAGATAAATGGGCTTGGGTTTTTTTTCTAAACGTTGTTTTAACTACCGTTCCATTTAGTAACTTATATTTTTACATGCTCTTTCAAGCCGTGTCTGTCAAATGAGACTTATTTTTAGGGGTAGCTTAATTTTTTTTTAATAAGCTCATGTTTGATAAGCTCTGATAAACCCGCACGCCAAACATGCCCATAATGTATACAACAAGTATATACTACTTTCACGCATGAAGTTTTTTTTGGAGAAAAAAATATATTAAAACCATAGCAACTTACAGTATTCAATAGTGAGATGGACAGTCCCAAACTCACAATAATAAAATAAGAAAACAATACATAGACTAATTCCTGCCAAACTAATTCAACGTAAAACCCAATACATCAGGCTTCTACAGACTAGATTATGAGATTTACTAATGCCCTGCTCCTTTAAAAAACCTTTTCAAGAAAAAACCTATGGAAAAAACCTTGAAAAGGGAAAAAGAGAACAACAACATAAGCAAACCAGAACCATAATCTCACCTACCAAACATCAAGACCAGTAGACCTCAAGAGCCTCAAGATAACACAGACACCATCAACATAGACCACATCAAGATACACCCATATAGCCAAAAGAAAATCAAAAGACTAAACACCACAGCTCATGAAACCTTCCTTATGTAGAATACACACTAAATTGGCAAGAAACCTCAGACATGATAACTATCCAATCTAGACCTATTACCAATCAAAGAAGTCCTCACCAACTCAGCTATCATCTACAAGATACAAAGCCATCAGAGCTCAACCAAAACATAAACAACATACTCAGCATATGAGAATGCCCTTCAAAGCAGCAAGCCTTATCAGGAAACCACCTTATGAGACTAACAAAACAACATACTTTCACGCATGAAGTTGGGCCGTAAATAAGTCAATTTTTATTAAACAATTTGGGTTCGAGCTTGAGCTTGACTTAATCGAGTCGAGCTTTTATCGAGTTTAAGCCCGGTCTTAATAAACCAACTCGAAATACATAACAGCCGAGCTCGAGCTTTTCGAGCCTTAAAGAATATATATCTTTTTATTATATATATTAACATAAACACCCTAAATGATAACATGAATATTGGTATAGTAATTAAGTATTTGTAGAAATACTATTTAAAACCTAATTATCACGAATGTTCTTATAGTTTCGTGCTGGGTTTATTACGTATTTTCCTGAGTTTACGGATGAGTTGTACTATTAAATTAAATGTTTATATATACATTTAAACTTTTTGATCCGAACTCAAGCCTTGTCCGAGCTGAGCTCAAATATAGATGATTAAAACTCGCCAAGTTATCAAACAAAACTCAAACCTACCTTATACTTTTGAGGCCGAGCCTAAGTTCTGTAAAGCTCGAGCTCAGTTAAGGACCCATGAAAGGAGATGCAAAACTTAAGTGAAAGGCATAATTAAACTGGTAAAATAAGAGTTTAAAAAAGAAAATGTGAATGAGGGCAAGAGTGAATACTGAATAGTAAGCATAATAATACTCCCTCAGTCCCATTTTAATTGGCCTCCAACAACAAAAATTCATTTTATGATAGATTCAATGAATCTGGTTGTATATCTTATATAATATAAAATACAATT